>CM030369.1:217558456-217861578 GCA_003604175.2 Clonorchis sinensis
AATCATTGATGCATGCAAATGCTGAAAGCGAAGAAAAACCGTAGAAGAAAATAGGCAATAGAAAGCTTTATTGGAGTGACTGACTGCATTACAGTGGGTCTACTTTGTATTTTTCCAGTTAAATGTTACCAATAACTAACTATTTAATTGTCTACAGTCACTTCCAAAAGACAGGTGATATAGTGAACTTAGTTAAGCCAACTGTTAGCTGCCTAGTTTCATTTGGTTACACAAATCCCGGGCCCAGGGTTTTGGCAACGTAGCGGACCGGCCTTCAGATATTGACAAGCCCAATAGTGACAGTGGCCAATCCAAGGTCAGTTTGACTAAAGGAATAAGAAGTGATCACGTGACTCACTGTCGACCTCATCATAATAGAGCAAGGCTGACGGAGAAATAAATTCGTCAACTGCTGAAAGATGGAGAACTTCGGCAACTTTCATGGACATTTGTAGTCACTTTAAAGCAGCGATTAATTTGCACAAAAGTTATTAAAGAACGAGATTTTTCTAAGTACTTGCTAGTTCAAACGCTTTTGCAGAACAAATACAGACTATTCTGGCTGTCTTACAGCGACAACCACCGTTTTCTATTGCGTTTTTGAGCCAAAGGTTCTGACTGAGGACCCTTACCGTCCTCCTGCCTGAACCTGGATGCTATTTCAGTATCAATACCTGCGTACAACTATGGACAGCACAATTTTAAATGATTTTATTGCACCTCGGCAATCAAGTCATCCCACCGGGCGCGTTGCTTTAATCACTGCGTACAACAAGGTGGTAAAGGAACACGCGCCATTTCTAATGTCTTCTTTATATACCCGGTGTCGTTAGCTGCACTATATACCTTTGAGAAGTCCACCATCCTTGCTAACGTTTTTAAAATCCTTTTTAAATTCCTGCCGTCAGTTCATTTGGTAGTTTTAAAGTTCTTGTTCTGAGGGAAGCCGGAGAACACTGCCTTGTCGCGTGCGCTGGAATCGCTTTCTGTGGATGTTTGCTGCCTCTGTGGGACAAGTTTTAGAAACTGATTCATGGTTTTAATCACTTTTGGTGGCACATCTCTGGTGTTCCAGAAGACAGTGTCGCTTGTTATGCTGGGGTGAGTATCTTTCAAAGCTTATTTCGATTGGTGCCACCTGACAAGCTTAGCTGACCGGTCATTAGTTGAGTTAATACAGTCTATTATGTAAAATCGGAGGCAATGTACGCGCCAGTAAATACTGGAGGAGATGTAACAATTGAACAGCTGCCAAAATACAAAGGATTGTTCTCAGACGAGGTCGGTACTATTTACTGCTACTCAGGCCAATTTAAGTAGCCACTTACCTCCCGAGAAAATAATATTTCTGGGGGCCTCTATTTGGTTATACGCTTCAAAAAAGAGTGAACCCACAATCACGAGCAACCTATCTCCTCTTTTATTGTGTACATCTATTTTTAAACTATTCGGACAGCCATTACTGATCGTCATTTATATCGTTCATGCAAATGGATAACAGGGAATTACGACATCAGAAAATACCTCAGCAACATCTCAGCTCTTGCGTACTTTTTAGGAGTGCCAATAACTTCACGGTCTTGCCAATTTGATGACCGCCATCCGATCAACACCGTGAATTGTGTGGTTGTCACATTTAGTCCATAACATCCTCAGCGCAATCAAACCAACCGTTTATTTTTTCGTTTTCAAGCTTCAACCACACCAATCCAGAGCGTCGAATAAATCGAGAAATTCTCATTTTGGAACATCTCATCGGGAGAAATATTGGCGGAAAGTTTTTAAGCGTAACAGTGTATGTTTACTTGTTGACTGTTCATCCGAATTCCCACGGGCATGACTGTAGGCACAACTCTTTAGGGCGACTGCTTGAGTGACTGGACTTTTTCCGAATGTCCGTCATGATTTTCCCGTCATTAGACTTCCACACCAGCAAACACACGGAAGAATTTTTAGTAGTCGTATTCTGTGGGTATTTGGCATTTCAACTTGGATGCGATATCCTGACCAGCATGCGGTGGTCGCAGAACCCAGCTAAGTTTTACCGGAAACTTTGCCGAGCACCAAGACGTTTTGCTTTAACAAAAAAAAACTATGAGCAAGACCAACATTGCAGCGTCATCTTTGAGGGGAAACCATTGCTTCTCATCCAAGGTTGGTACTCATTTTTATCAATTTCGTGTCAGTAGGCTTTTCTGATAACATTTTCCAGACCGACGAATTACTCTCCGGCTAGCTGTCTGCTCACACCATAAGCATCGCTCCTCTATCAGTCCCGTTCCGTTGTTATTGTGGAGGCAAACGTTGCGTGTATTGCAATTATGAGGTTTACATACTTCAAGGAGCTTAGAGTGGCCTTTTTGAATGCGTCACCCTATGAGTATGACGGACATCTACGAAAGTGTTTGGTATTTTCCGCGAAAAAAGCACCATCTCAGATGGGTATGCTTTCAAGAAGTTGGATTCATTGCAGAAGTTCTGATGACACATTCCAAGAAAACTATTTTAGTGCCTAGTGTGCCCTCTGCGCAGTCCCTTTTGTCCATAAGTCAACGTACAACAGAGCCACTGCCAACGTGGTGCGTTATGATTTTGGGAGAAAAGATGAAGCGTGAAGGACAGGATACGTTTCTGAAGCAAGGTATTCGCGAAACGGAGTTGAAGTCATTTACTTCTATTGTAACTGCTCGGTAGTTCCAAGCATTATGTGGGCAAGAAGCTGCTTCCAGAACATGGTATTCCTGTAGGGTATTTGGGGTGATCTCCGCACTTGAATACCTTTGCTTGGAATAAGGTAAGTCCATAAGCCCTCATGTATTCGACCAGCATTTTCTTAGGAGGCAAAAAACACTCATTTGCAATATGGATTCAAGTAGAACATAAGGTTGACGGAAATTCGAGGACTGCGCCTACCTGGTGAGGCCCAAGAAGGGCGAAACCGATCGTGAACAGTCGAAGAATTTTCAGCAACCTTATGAATAGTGCATTCTTAGGAGGCAGTTAACTTAAACCTAGTTAGCATTTTGCTCACCACTAGCCGCACCGAGACTTCACTGTTGCTACAAAGCTACAGGGGCTTAGCTCGCAAACGCGCTGTAGGTAAGCAAATAGAAACCTGAGGACACCAGTAACACGGCTTTAGAGTGCTGAAGACATTTGCGTAAGTAGTCCCTGAGGTTTATTCAAGATTAGTGTCACTGAAATCCGTGAACATTTTTACGATCAAAAGCTAGTTATAGATAGAAATTTTGCGTACAATTTTAGGGCAAAATTTTGTGATGAATTCAGCTTTATACTAACTACTTGAATTCTGGGATGCTGACAAATATGCACTTGCGGTCGCTACAAAAAATCATCAAAATCATTTCAGCGTAGATAGCTGCGATATATGAAACTTTGGAGCCAGTATTTCATTCTCCACCGCGTAAACCCGTGATCGCTTTTTGTCTGGGTTTGGGACCGAATTCAAGATTCGTAACTTGTAAGAATCGTGCCTGTCCAAAATTGTTGCTGACAGTGAAGCTAATCTATGCTAAAAGGCCGAGAAACATTGTATAACTGTTTCATCCCTGTAGGTAGTCGCCAACAGCGTGTAGCTGACGGGGTTTTCGAGTCCGCAACCTTCTGCCCACTGATTAAAACCACCGTGGTATCAGTCTGGTATCCGTCGCATCTAGGGTACTCTCTGGCATAATTTTGCGGAGGTTGATGGGTTATCGCAAGAGACAGACTCGTGAGAATCGAGCTGGGTTTCGCCCCGGTCGAGGATGCATCGACCATACCTTCACCTTGAGACAAATTCTTGAACAGCGCCACTCCTTCAGACGTCCCACGTTGGTCGTTTTTCTGGATTTGAAAGCTGCCTTTGATTCTGTCGATCGTCAGCAACTTTGGCAGTGTCTGGCGATCAAAGGTGTCCCTTCCAAATTTCTATCTCTTATCAAGGCACTGTATGCGGACTCCTGTGGGCGCGTACGAGTATACGGGAAGCTCTCGCCTGAGTTCACCACGTCCAGTGGTGTAAGACAAGGCTGTCCTCTTTCCCCTTTCCTTTTCAACTTTGTTATTGACATGCTGCTTGAAATTTCTCTGCCTGCCTCTGAAACCTCGGGAGTCGAAATGCTCCCGGGACGTTCCCTCGCAGACATTGAGTATGCGGACGATATTGCTCTCCTTGGTTCAGACCCTTCCGAAATGCAAATGATCTTAAATAACCTAACTAACTCTGCCGCACGGTTTGGCATGCGCTTCACACCCGCAAAGTGTAAAGTGCTGCTACAAGACTGGGTGGGATCAAACCCGCACCTCATGCTTGCAGGTGAGCCAATCGACGTGGTAGATAAATTTGTTTACCTGGGCAGCTGTATAAGTTCCGGTGGACTGGCTGGAGATGAGATCATTTCTCGAATCGGAAAGGCCAGGGCAGCTTTTGCCAACCTCCGACACCTGTGGCGCCGACGTGACGTGAGCTTGTCTGTCAAGGGAAGAGTTTACAGTGCGGTGGTTCGATCCATACTGCTTTATGGATCAGAGACGTGGCCCCTACGTGCAGAGGACGTACGGAAGATGTCAGTGTTTGATCATCGATGTCTCCGCAGCATTGGTCAGGTCTGGTGGGAACATCGGATTAGTAATGCTGAGGTACGTCAGTTGGTCTTAGGAAGAAGGAACTCTCTCGCGATAGATGAATTACTCACGCTTCATAGGTTGCGCTGGTTGGGACATGTACTCCGCATGCCAGAAGACCGTCTGCCCCGCAGAGCTCTTTTCGCCCAGCCCTGTGCTGAGTGGAAGCGACCGAGAGGTGGACAGTGTATGACCTGGCAACGAAGTACGAAAGCGCTAACCAGTAAATTTAGTCGGGCGGGCAACTGCCGCCTCCCTGGATGGGGACCCTGGGACTCAAATCACCAGTGGTTAATGAGACTGGCAGAAATGGCCCAATCGCGCAGTCAGTGGCGCTCGTGCATCAAAACTATCGCTTTAAATGCGTAGCTACTCAATTTCCGAACTAACCGAACATAGCACCGCCTCTAAGGCTTCGTTTTACGTTCCATATTCCCGCTTTCCGGTGGTCGAAACTGTAGCAGCTGGAACCAATGTGCCTATGGTACACGGTTTATAGCTGATAAGCTGAATTGAATTGAATTGATTAAAAACTTAACCGTTTGGCCACAGCGGTTGATCGGCAGCTCTCACGTACAAAGAACACACCATGACTCACGGAACCTAATCAAACTGATAGAACCTGGACTCAGAGCTTCAATGTAATCTTTTAATGAAAATTCCTTTGCGGCTATTATGCGCGAGAATTTTTTCCAGCATTCCATCCGGTATCCGTTGGCGCTCCCACTCAATTCGGATATTTTACTTCGCTGGACCATGGAAACTTAGAAGCATCAAACCTTCCCTCTTGCGTCTGCCTTAAGCCCATATTCGGAAACATGGAATCAACGGCAAAAACGGCCAGAAATTCAGATGGCAAAACGCAAACTCGTCAACCGTATTTTACATTTCATCTCCGCAAGTAGCATTACAACCGTTCTGTTATCAGCTTAGGTAAATAGAGCCAGACCTTACGACAACCCATGTCACAAAAGCGTCCAGAAACTATTTATTGACTGGATGATCTTAGATACGGCTCAGCTGTCAATACACAGCTTGTCAAATGATCCAAAAGCCTGAACAACATACTGGGCACTGTTTAGGATTGCACGCAGACAATTCCGTTATCTTCCAAGGTAGTTACGTCAATGAACTATGATGAAATTACTCTTCGTTAGTAGACCTGGTTGTCCGAAATTTTTTCAGAAACCCCTTTCTCACACTAGTAGACGAGCATTCCTAAATATGGATGCTCACATACCGTCATTTAGACCGCAGAATTCCGAATTCACACCAAATTTCGATACAGTAATGTTACTTTTGGAAGCGGTAGCTTACTGGTTCGTGTGGTTTTCAGATAAACCCGATATTATGCCAGTCAGTAGCTTGTAGCTAGTGGAGTCCAACATGCTTCAAAATCGCGGAGCATAAAGCAACATTTAGACACTTGTAACGTGTTTTAAAAACTGCGGCTTGTTTAGTAACCATCTTGGAGAAAGAATGTAACGAACCTGTTTGGTTTCAGTGAATGTCATTAGAGAGGACTAAGAATAGTTTTTTTTCTAACAGTTTGGTTGCCAATACGAAGGTAATTTGGAAGTAAAAATTCCGAGGTATCTCAGGAAAGCAGTTCTGGTTCAACTGAGTGGTAAAGCAGAAAATTTTCAGTATTTTGAACACAAAGTTTATCCAAAGTTCCGTCTTATCTGCTTCTCTGAACTTCGAGATACAAGCTTCTCTAAGGACTTTAGGAAGACTACGTCGAAGTTTCTTTTACAAGTCACAACCTATTTTTCGTTTCAAACGTTTTCACCATATCCTACGGAAAACCGTGGAGTGCATGCACACATGGTGAGACGAGACCTGAAACCACTTGTGCACGAAATCGCGTAGCACTTTGATTTTAAATGCAAAAAACGGTCGTTGGTTTGTCCTCTGAACTGGGCAATATGATTGCAGTTGTTTCATCACAATCGAGGTGACATCATTAGTGCGTTGTTAGGGTGCATAGTGGTGCGTAGCGATGTGTTGGTGGTTGCGCCTTGTGTACAATGAAATTGTAACGCTAAATAAACAGACCTGATATTCATCAACGTTTACCAGAACATTTTTGTAAAGGATTACATCTTGTTTGCCTTGTATATAATCACAGATCCTGTGGACATCCCAAGAGTTGTTGAAATTGCAATCTATCGTATAATATGAGCTCGAGGTGGCTCAGTGGTTACCGACTTTAAGGTCTGTGGTTCGAGCCTGGCCTCTGCTTCTCGACTGGTCCTATCCAGGCTTGGGCAAAATGCGATTATCAAGCCACCCGTGTTCCCATCGAGTGGCACGGCAGCTGAGAACTGAGGGGGGGTTGCTTCATCACACAACAGAGTGCTGTTCGGTCGGTATTTCTGGATATCTTTGCAACCCACAGACAAGAACCTGCTTGGCTTTTCAGAAGAAAGCTGAAAGTGGCTACCTTTAGAGAAGTCTCCTACTGAATCCGAACTCATTTGATGGTGTGACGTGTACGCAAAACGACTAACATGTGTGCAAAAGCACAATATCCAAGAGACCACGAGTTTCCGTAGGGATCGACTCAAGAAAAATGAAGCCCTAGTGAAGACACCAGCAGAGCAGCAGCTAGTTAGATTCCTTCCTTTTAGTGAAGCCAATCTAAGCAGAGAAGTACGGTAAGGCTGTTTCATCCTTACTGGGAATCCTCAGCAGTGCGCCTCTCAAAACAGTTTTGAACTGAAAGCCATTCGGGTACTATTCGGCCACGACCTTCTGATCAACGTTGAGATTCGCTCCCACTTAAGCAGGACCAAATGTAGCTGTTTACATTCTACAGTGGATTCACTGGCTCAGTAGATGAAATACGATACATTCCTTTCCTTCCTTTAACTTAACATTATTTTGAGAAAGGCTCTGCATCTTCTAGATTAGATTATGCACGTGGTTCGGACCCGATCTCTGCCTCTCGACTTTCCTGTCTAGGCTTTGGCAACCTGGCAGTATCCAGGCCTTCGTGATTCCTTCTGGTGGCATGGCAGTTAGGCACCAAAAGAGCACTACAGCTTAACAATTTTTTTACATTGTGCTTCATTCTACAACGATTTTGTGCACTTTTCCTCCGGCCTATCTGCGTGATACAAGCGACATTTGTCAGGTGATCGAATACCAAAAACGGTGTCGACAAGCCTAGGCCGCTATGGGTCTACAAGATCTTTCAAGAACCCGGTTATAGCGCATAGAACGGAATCCAGCGGCCGGACATAGGTCCGAGAACTCATGTGTGCTAATGTGCTGTCTGCGGTGGAGTTAAGCTATGATATTCGGTGCCACGAATCTGGCCAATAGTCGTCGGTTTGTTCACTGAAATGGGCAATTTGGTTTTGAACGTTTCGACACCAGTCAGGGTGACATCAGCAATACGCTCGATTCACAACACACTGATGAAGTCACCTTGTCTGGCGGGAAGTTTAAAACCAAATTTTCCATCTCAGCGGAAAAGCCAAAGGTCATCATTGTGACCTGAGCTATCAATGTTTGCTCTGGTTACAAAATGACAAATACCGAGGCAGTAGCGGTTCACTTTGCGCACTCAGCCGGGAGAAAATTTTCGCGGGTTGAAGTTATCTAGGCCAAATTTCCGATAGCATCAAAGTGCATCGATCTAACGTCGGATTGCAAAATATCAACTCTCCACAGCTGTTGCCGTTTGATTTTTCAATATTTTGACGTTGTCGTCAAAGCGCCTGCGGTCGTTCTTGATGAGACACCCCGGACGATGAACATGACCTATCCGTATTTATCAGGAAACATACAAGAATTCAGTCGGTGGCACAGAGACACATCAGCGATATATTTTATATCGATAATGGTGAAATGTTTTAGTTATCAGCCGGTTCACTGTATTTTGTACCACCATAAAAACTCACTATATAAAAGGAAGCGAGACATTAGCGGGATAACTTGAGACGACATTCACTAGCCAGTCTAATGATAACATGAAAACCAGGCTTGCGTCTGAAGTGGGTTGTGCACCAAATTCTTCAGTTCGGCTCCTAGGAAACAGAACCTAAGTAGGTAGCGACGCTCAGCCTCAACATTTCGAAAATATATTCTAGTAATACATTGGGACGCAAGCCAAAGTTACTTCACGCAAGAGATTAAAGAAAAGACAACAGATAAAGACGAATCCAAGCGACAGTTTAGGCTGTTCTCTTTCGCAGGTAATTGAGCAGCTAACTTGCAGGTCTTCTGTGATGGCAAACTCCACACTCGACACATTCAAAATTAGACCCTGTTTCTCAAATTCACCCTACCTTCGTCTGCAAAATAAAGTGGTGCTGCTCTTCTAAGGCTGCTTACTAGTTCCAATGTTCATTTGGGTCCATCTTCTAGGCTATCCGTATGATCAACCGTCTATCTACCGTTAGGCAGCTGTGAGATTCAGGTACGTAAGCATGACGGATAGTGAGGGAGGGTAATATAAAAATGATTTATTGATAGGAAAGTTGTCCAGCTTGGATGTCCTTTGGGGAAACTGAGTTGGGCGTTTTAGCTTGAGATATTTAAGTAGTTTAGCAGTTTTCGGAAGACCGCGGTTGTGGATCTTCTCTGAAATCAACAACTCTTGCTTGCTTATGACAGGTACCGCTGTTGTTAGGTCAGCCCATGTTAAATTGTACTGAGCTCCAGACAAATCAGTTGCAAACGTGCATTGGAAGAAGTAAAAATCAATTATGCGCTGCGATTTTGATGAAAATTCTGAAAATTAATCAAACCGGTTTTCTGGAGAACCAGCTCCGGGCACCAACAGTCATACTTCTCAGAAAACAAATTACAATGACTTTTTGAATTTCACGTGACTTTTGACCGAACAGTGTCAAATCATGCGGTTTATGTGCGCGCAATGGAAAAGGATAAGATGTGCTAACATGGACTTTTGTGTTATGTTGAAAACGAATTGGCGGCAAAGTTTGACTTACTCAAGACTGAATTTACTTGTTTAAAGTGGAATGAAGGTAAGATGAACCAACGAAAGTGAGTAAAATACCCGCAGGATGTGAACCAACTTGAACAGAAAATGCACTTTCAACTGCTGCAAAGACATTTTTGAACAACGACAGGAAACATTTTTTGTGCATGAGTCAGACCAGAGCTGTGTTATTTTTGAATTCAACATTGTGCCAGCCCCAGAAAACAGCAGAACACACCCCATACAATGTGCGAAGGGCAAACACCTGCGTAGACCCCCCCCAGAAAACAGCAGAACACACCCCATGCAGTGTGCGAAGGGCAAACACCTGCGTAGACCCATGTCGAATAAAAATAACGTAATGGTGGGCTAGGATTATCTACAATGGCAGCGTTACATAAATTACCCGCCATTTCTGGGATTTAAAGGCCCGCGGTTTGGTAGCTCCTCTGTATGCCACTAACTCGCTTGTCCCACGTTAGTTTCGTCGGAACCAATGAAACTACAGGCATCGACTTCATTTTGCGCTTGAGTATGAAGCAGCACACTGGAGACATGGCTTGTGCGGATATGAAACCTAGTCTGATTTCAAAAGTTACGAGTCAGGCCTAGATGGTTTTTGGCATCCTTCCATTGCAAGCTGATCCGTGTGCCACTTTATTTGTGATAAATTATTTTGGCTGTCTGAGCTTAACACTGGGTCTTCCTACTCTATAATGATAGGTCTCATCATAGAAAATATGTCTAGAATGCTGAAAGAGAATTATCCAAATTTCTGACACCATTCGAATTTTCGCATTGCTCAAATTCTCGTTTACTTTTGTGTATGACAGCTCTAGTGAGGAATCATCGACAAAAGCGCTGAAGGTCCTGTGGGGTGTTCTCTTCTCAAAAATAGTCGGTTCCATCTGAAACGAAGAATTCATGACATTTTTGATGTTCTACGGTGTAAGAAGTCACAGTGAGCTGTGTGGTTGAGACTTTATTCCTCTTGGAGATTCTGTCGATATGCAACGTATTTCGAACAACATGAGAAGAGTTGTGATTACCTCCTGCCGGATGTGCACTGTTTGCTTACTCCAAAATCCAACACATTATTAAAAGCCAATTGCACACATTCTCCACAAGAACTGTCATAAACGGGTTCAAAATAAGCGGCTATTTCGGGCAAACCTGTCGATATTTCCACGATGCACCCGTTTGTAATGAGCTAAAAGAGCATATGTTGAGATCTGGGTTTTTGTTCTTGCCTGTGCCGAAAGATAGTGACCTATATTCCCGCATAGACGCTCAATGGCGAAAGAGAATAACCCCATAAAATTGAGTCGTCCCTTATGAAGAATCACAAAGGACGCACTACTTTTGCGTTCTTTACGGTAATTATCATAGATCAGTATTTGCCTGAAACGAAAACCTATTTTAACCAGCTATTCGTGACAAGGCAGTTAAGCGTTACCATGTATTGCTAGTGTTTTACCGTCAATGATGAGCATGATTTTGTGATACCCCCGAGGTCATCACAAATTTCTCTTGGCACCACACGCAAAATAGTTTTTTGCCACTATTCATAAAACCGTTTGGACAGAAATTATAAACCGAGAGAAATGAATGGGAAACTAACGTTGGCATACGCAAGCAGTGAGTTCTCAGCACAATCCAACCGGGCAGTGATGTTACCTTGATGATGATGATGTTACCTCGATGACGATGATGTTACCTCGATTGGTGGCAAAGCGTTTTCGAGCTAACTGAAAAGTTTGGCGAACAGATCAACGGCCAAGTGATCAACTACCAACTAATACCTAGTGATATCTGTTGATAAAGGTGCTTCACAAAACAAACCGCTAGGAAACTGGGGAGCGAAATAAGTGGACAAAAGGTCATGGCAACCCCAACAACTTTCTTTCACAGAGTCATAGATGAGAGACATTTTTCCAAATATGTAAAAACATACAAAAATACATTTTCTGATCAGATCTCTTGCGAAACACATGAAGAGTTTATTCACGGCATACAAGTACGGATTTGCTTACAACACTAAATAGTGACGCTTAGTAATATATAATAACATATTATTGCCCCGTTTTCATGCCACAACAAAGTTTAGATACTATGATTCCCAGCTCAAATGTTGTCGAGCTAAGACCAAGAGCTTTCCATCTTTGCACTTTTAGTTATATTCAGTAGCCTCACTGGGCTACTGCGATCTGCGCGTTGGACATTAACCTTTTTTTGAATAATGGAGCTAAAAACCAAGATACATTGATGTCTTCAGTAGTTTATTAGCATATATATGGATGAGGAATACTTGCGCCCAATTTCTGTAAATTTAATAGAGCAGCAATTTTCGTTTTTTGCGGAGGGGTCGAGGGAGGATAAACAAAAGGGCCTATGCGTTTAGAATTTTAGCCAAAACTCATGCACACGCTTTGTGCGGAACATCATTTTCACTGAATAAGCGCTAGAAATGTTCAAAGTGAATGGGTTGTTTTCTCGTAATGCACCACTCATAAGGTTGTTGAAAATCCTTCGACAGCCCACGACCGGTTTCGCCCTTTTTGGGGCTCATCAGGTAGGCGGAGTCCCCGAGTTTCCGTCAACCTTATGTTCTATTTGAAACCAAATTGCACGGAAGTAGCGAAATGCATTCATTTTCAAACAAATTTGGCTTTGCGGGAAATATCACAAACGAGAGATTCAACTGGGTTTCAGGTGAGTCTCTCGGAAAACCACATTTGTTTTCAACTGAGTGTATTTCGCTAGAGCTGTTTTCTCCTTTAAGCAGAACGTATTGCTCACATGCCTGTTAAATCCCTTCAGCAGTGTCTAATCTGTTTGCCCTCATTGAGCCTCATCAGCTGAGCATAGTTCCCAAGTTTCCATTAACCTCATGTTTTACTTGAATACCAAATTGTGTAAAGTTTTGACATGTCACCCTCTTTCCACACTTTACTGCAGACTATTTTACCAGAGAGAATTAAAAAAAGACTGATTCAGCTATTTCCTTAAGCATAGGAAATCCATAGGTTCAAAAACCTCACCGAGGACATGGAAAACTCCCTTCCGGCGACAATAAATGTAGAAACATGTTAAAAATAGAGGTCTTTTCAGTTGCCAAGGTCACTATCGCATCCTAACGGTTGGGTTCTACAGGCGCAGTTGTGTTTGACCTTATCGACAACCGTCATGAAAACAGGCGAATCTTCACTTGTATGCTCCAAAGTATTTGACCATTTTGAACCGCTTGTCTGTAATTTTTTCGGACTGATCCCGAAAATATATCTGCAAGTCATTATTTGTTCTGACACACCAAAAAATTTCCCTTACGAAGATGCTAATCTTTGTCGAAATTCGTGAGTAGTCAGTGGTCAAATTGCTCGTGTAATGCACTACTGGTGAAGAGTTTATTCGCAACGACCATTTATACAGAGGTTATTCATTTTAGTCCTTCGAGCAGTTGCTCAAGATTTGGATTATTTTTCGGGAAAATTTTTGTTGATTTTAAAGCATGAATTCCTAAATGCTTCACTCATGAGTTATTGCTGGAACAGGTTGTTCCTATTATTGTTTTTGCTGTAGAACCGGCTTTTGCATGTTTTTTTTACTGAGGAAAAAAGTTTTTCCTAAATCTTTTCATGCATTGTCCTCTAAAGTTCAGTGCACACATGTTAGCAGTACCGGAACAGTTTTTGTGTTCTCAACGTTTGAGGGCTAAAACAGGTCCCAAAACAGACTGTCTCTCTATTTCACACAAACATTGGGATATTCAAAATACAGATCTAGATTACCTACTGGATTTGACATGAGGATCGTCAACTGGCAAGCCCCCAATAGGCCTCTTCTATGGAAGTTTATTTTTCGTTTGATTTATGACCTATTTGACAATTTCAGATGCACAAAATGCGTAGATACTGGTGCCCTCCATAAATGCAACGTTCGGAACTTCCATGTAATTTGAAAGCTATTTCGTAGCCCTCATTTTGTTTGATGGAAGTATTCTTTTCAACTCTGGTATCCGAAGATCGTTCCATTTTATTGCCGGTTTGCCATTACTATAGAAAATGTGCTTACCGAGTTATTCAGCTGCAGTAAAATTAACTTGAAATATTAGGAAAGTCATGCTTTTGTCTGTCAACTCCTGCTAAGCAGAGGTGGGTAGTAATTAAATAACTAACTGGGTAAACTATTTCGAGCAATTAGTTAACTAGTTACTACATTGAATATATTGGTGGCCAACCACATTATGGAGTGCATTGAACAGACGTAAAAACACGTAGTGAGGTCAGCTTGTATTCGATCAATAGACCGTAACATGCACCCCAATCCCGAGGTCCTATGGTGCGCAACTGTTTTTTGTCTTTACGCGAAACCAAGAAACGTTTGTGATTATCAAGCAACCACAAAAGATCTACGTTTATTCCATGATTGCAATGTTTGGAGGACTTCAAACTATGGATGTTGCCGTTGGTGGTAGATTACGTGAATGTTGATTCCTTGGCCAAGATTGATGACAAATCGTTTTCAATTACACTGCCAATTTTGGTGGATAGACCAACAGTATATTTCAGTATATTTCGGAAATCAATGCTTACAAGACCAACAAACACAAACTGCTGGCTGGAGAACAACATATTCACGGAATTTGAGTATTTCAAATCAATAAAGAGAGATAAACTTTCATTTTGCACTACGAGGGACATTTTCTCAAAAGCACCGCAAGAAAACTTCCTGCTCTGAACGATACCTTCTTGCTCCTCGGAGTAGCCAAGAATAAATCGTCGGAGCAAGTTTTCACGAAACCTGGTTGCAATAGTCACCGGAGTTATGTATAAAACCAGATTTTGTGGTCTGAATCTTAAAAGTAATAAGCAATAAGTGGAAGGAATCGAGCACGGTTGATCAGTCTCCATCAGCGTTGACACTGTGCACGCCCTTTATCACGCCATATGCCACCGAACTTACAGGCTGACCGCATACCCTTTTCCTACAGATCACTCTGATAGAGATCGAGAAGACCGACTGATTGGACTACATTTGAGCGGGGTCTGGTTTTTTACGTTGAACTCATTCATGGAACCTCTTTCCAACGTGTATATTTCAGGGTATTGCTTTACAACCATGAAGGGGTTATTGCTGGCCAAAACATATTACTCGGAACCAAACCACCAGCATCTGAGCAAGCAAAACACACACAAAAGAGAAACCATCAATTGCATCTTTGTGGAAGATTGAAGTAGCCCAAAAAGACCGTTCTGAAGAAATAACTTCTGTATGCTGAAGCTTTTGGGGAGAAAGCAATCGTATTTTATGGTGAAAAAATTGTTCGGCTGTAGCACCTTTTCGGTGCCTAGCTGCCATGCTATCTGAAGGAAGCCCGATACTCACTGGGATACTGCCAGGTTTCTCAAGCCGAGACAAGAGCAGCCGAGATGTAGAGGTCGGGTTCGAACCACGGACGTTCCAGTCAGTAAATTATTGCTCTAACCTAACTATAACTTGCTGAATGATGCAAGAAATATTTCAGCAACATCTACAGTCCTTGATTCGAAAAAAATATGCGGTATCAATTATAACGCATCCAGAATGGAAACCAACACTATCTTACTTTATACTGTAATGATCTCTTTTATCACGTGTGATATATACGACTGGATAAGGACTGCGAGCATTTTCACCGTTTTAAAGCCTAAACAGTGTTTTTGGAACACCCTTAATGTGTTTTGTCGAAACCGTGTGAATCTAATTGCCAGGCATCGTTGACAAAACCTCAATGTAGATTGTGTGGGCTAACTTGCCTCAACTACGGATATTCTTTGCTGTGATCTTCTAGGAGACAGTAAAATGCCCGCATTGTACGACATAACGACATTTGTGAACTTCGGCCATTCCGACGCCGTAAAACTTGTCATTGGTTGTCGGAGGGCTTCCGATTTTTCAGTACTACGTTAGCCAACTCGCATGAAACTCTCAAGGACTAAATTAGGAAACTCATGCAGCTTCCTGGCCATTACCCTGTCCGAACTAATTTCAACCTTGATATCACCCCGCCAGACTCGAAGACTACCCAGTCAGTCCCACACACCCTGGAATAAGACAAAAAGTCAATCCATCAGATTCTTCTTACTGCACGTCCTAATTAGTTCAGTTCTAAACAGCGTGATCTCAGAAATTCTGTTACATTCTGCCTTCTAAAGGAGGGAGGATGTACATACTTGCATTTTGAGCTCTTACCCCAGTAGTTCGCAAGAAGAACTGGACGTTTGAAATTAAAGGCCGGTTGAATTTAACGGAATCAAAAATATGATGAAAAAGACTAGAAGCCTTGAAAACAGAATGTAGGCCAACCAAACCATGTGTTTGGTATTTTACTTTTGTTTTTCAAAGAACACTGAGAAACTAAAAAAATAACCAGGCGAATATTTGTTTTTTTCAAATGTAAGGGGAATTTCTATAATGCTTTTTATGCATATATTAATTATTTATAGGTAATTGGCGTACAGTTTACCGTTTTTGGTCAATTATTGATTTTTACAGATTTGTTTGCACTATTAGCTTGACCTTTATTGAGCAACACGGGCCAAAATTGGTCGGAAGTCATCCACTCGATTGATAAGCAATGGATGGCGAGAAAAAGGCTTACGTATCAATGTAACCCACGCAAAATCGTTGTCTAACAAACTAGTAAATATGCTAGTATAGCCATACAGTGATTTTTCGGTGAGCAATCATTTCACTGGGTCAATTTCACGTACGCATTACTTTCAATTTTGCGGATAAATATTGTCTTACCGATGTTGGTCAGGCAGGCCCGAAGCCTCCTTGTGTGCCAACTGACAGCAAGGTTGCTGCCTGACATTTGCTTTTAGTTGAACCCTGACATGAAAAACCTTGAATTATACCTTTTGGAATGTTTAAAAATGATGTCGTATGCAGGCACTTTCATAGCGTTACTAAAATTATCTTTCCCTGCCTTATAAGGATAAGGTCAACTGCAGGGATTTAGGCGCATATTCCGAAACGAAAATTCCCGAAGTTAACCACCATGAGTCGATATTGATATGTAAACCTGGTGTCCGATTACTGGGCATTTATCTTCCAGCCGAAGTTTGACATTAGGACGAGCTTTTTACGCCTATATGGTGTCCTACTGACACCATTTTAGGTGAGCCTTAGGGTCTCTAGAATTACAACTGAACTTTAGCGTTGCTGTTTTCATTCCGTACGTTGTTTGAGTTTGCTGTTCGACTGGCTGCGTGAATCAAACTTGCGTCAGTGAGAAATTGCGTCTGATCCCGTTCCACTCTCTGTAGGAACTTCGTATAAATCCAACTTTGCAAGCCCCCTTATGCATTTGCAAGTTTCTAGTAGGCTCTTGTCGTTGGTTTCCAGACAACAGAAGAGACTGAATGCAAAGGAAAATGTCCGGATGCTTAACACAAACCACACCCTACCCCAAGTACAACATATTTCGTGTCGATAAGCCAAAAAAATTGCCGGTAAAGATGCAGGCTTTGAGTGTCACAAACACAGTGTGTCAACCACAATGCCGCACATTAATTTGTCGCAGACGCCATCCATCATCCAGAATGAAGGATAATAAACCGGATTAAAAATACCAGTTGCAACGACACAAACACTTGGGTTTGTACAAAAGAACGGAGTGGAATAAGTTTTCGATTCAGTACTTTGTTGTAGGTCAATGGGTTTTAGACACATGATATCGACCATGATTCGCCGATCAGGTTGACTTCCCCAGACCATAGGATCCTGCGGGTGGGGTTACAGTTTTTGACTACCTTTTGCCGTTGCAGTAAACAATTTTTCTGTCCAAGCGGTGCGGTCTGTGATTATGTTGCACATAGTTTGCGAAGTGCAAATTTCTCACCCAATTCTACCAGCTTTCGGCGTGTTACTTCAGCTGGACCAGACGCGCTTCGTCGTGTTATTCACTTCTTTTCTGTGTACCTGCCGTACTAGCCTACCAATAATTTCGACAACCGTACACTGATGTTATGTAGAAACGGGTAATTTATACTAGGATAGTATATCTAATCACAAAACGTCTGTTTACTAATTTGCGGTTTGTGATAAAAAGTGAATTCCTGTAGGTCAGTTGACAACATAGGTGATTCTGTTTTCTAGAGGCCAAATGGGCAAATATTTTGATCTTTAAAAGTGCATCAATCTCAGGGGATCAGCTCAAGAACTTCAAAGTCACAAGGCAGTGAAGCACGGTACCAGACTAATTCTCATGGCGCAGGGAAGATTTCTGTTTCGAATATACAATAGAAAGAAGATACAACGAACATCTTGATAGCTTAGTGAAATAAACCAGTACAATAGGGCAGGGGTCTGTTATAACCGTATATCCAAAAGATGTTAGCTAACACAAGCGTTTCAACTTTCAAGGTCACCACTAGAGGTTACGTAAGCTTCACCGCAAAAATCCCACTTTAATAGAATGATACAGTATTTGTTTGGTAATAGTATTCCCCTAGAAATGTAGGGAATTACGGAAACCCTTTTTGAACGCACTGGTTTGTTTCAGTGGTCGTTCCAGATACTTAATCATTTAAGCTGTTGTGGTAGTGTCTCAAATGAGATACATTTTTTGCGAACGCATACATGTAGTTGCATTGATCGTCGATGCTATGAATGTTTGATTCCTAACGGATCTGTAGCAGATCTGGACTTTTTGCTTTAAAGAACCGACGATATGTGATACAAACTCTCAGTAATAACTGTCCGTGGGTTGCATTGATAGCCTCGACACTCCCAAGGTATCTGGTGACGTCCGACAGTTCCGAAGCCCATATTCTTTGTTTACTTAGCACTTAAGAAAGCTTCGCTGTATTGATCGAACCAGAGCACGCGAATTCTTCTCAGTTAGACGAAACGAAGCATTTTTATACACATGATTGCAGAAATGAGGAAACGATTACATTGTGGACAACATTGGGCTGGTAACTTCAAATCGATAGCAAGAAATAAGGGTGATTCCTGGAGCACAAAGTAAGGGTCAAATGCAACGACAAAATGGAAAACTTGAAGAGAGAAATACGGGTTTATTCATTTACTCCTGAGCGTTAGAGAAGTCATTAGCAAACAGTTTCCTTCTACCGATGACATAGAAGTACGACAGAGTGATATTTGCACGGTTCACATGTGTGAGTTTGATGCAACGTTGGTGCGACAAAGTAAGTGAACTTTCTTGTGGTGTGCTTGTTATTGCTGTGTTATGTATGGCTGGATAAACAAGGATCCAAATTTGGATTGCCAAATCAAAAGCATACGAACTAAAACGGTACAAAAAGCGAATGTCTACCTGGACAAATTATTCGGCACATCCAAGTCCCAATTGGTAAAAGTCGTAGAAGCAGGTATGGGAAGATATTTAACGGCCACTTTCTCGAGGCCGGAAATCAGTGTCATTCAGTTGGACTAATGTTCACAATTAGAACACCAAAGCCAGAAATATGATGGTGGGACAATTTTCCATAACATCAAAAAGTAGCGCGTGTTCACAGTGGTTAAGTATTGTTTTATCTTAGAGACCTGAGAGCTGTCCTGTAGGAAGTTGGAACATTTGTTTAAATGGAGCAGCATTTTCTCCAGCATGCAATTAAGAAACAAAACCACGCAAGAAAAGCCATCTTACAACAAAATGACCTTTCTGATACCTATCAAAATTCTAAACAAGTATGCCTATGATGCTGGCCGATCTACCAAGATAAGACCAGATTCGAAGCCAGATATGGTTTCAAAAAGAGGGACTTAACTGTTCCATACATCATATCACTTGGACAAAGGTAAAAAAAAACATGTGCCATTGAACGATGAAAAAGTTGACCAAGGATGGATCTGATGACCTCACGTGAAGCATAAAGGAATACACAATTTCTGAGTCATAACCTTCCGGAATACCAACAGGGACTCGTGGTTTCCATCACAAGATTACAGAATTACTCGCAGATATCCACGCAAGTGTCCTATTGCATAAAGACACTCAAAGTTTGTAGTAAACTTTATTGATGAGAGGGATTTGTGTGGCTAGGATACCCTGTTCCGTAGGAGTGCACAGAACTAAACAGAAAGTAACAGATAGGAAACACCCGTGCAGTGTGGGGTTCTGCTTAGACTGGTTTTACTTAAGGAAGGAAATCGCGAATAATATCCACATTCCTTCATACTTTTAAGCTTTGGGTGGCCCAAATAGAAGAATAATTCGCATTTCCCTGACAAGTCTTCACTTGAGGAGCCAGTCAATACGTGTTACCACGTGATGTGGATCCCGTGATTTGAAAATGCCTTGCCTTTATCCTAAGCGCTAGCTAGTAAAACTGCTCACTGGCAGCTCGTGGCCAGACGGTTAAATGCTCAAACTACGAGTTGGAATTCGTGTATTCGGATTTCCTAAGATGCGCGATGATTCCGACCAAAAGTGAAGTTTTTTCAAAGTAGATTGATCTTAAGCAGGACGGAATCTGGATTCCAAACTACGTGAAAGACTGTCAAGTGCAAGTTGGAAAGATACCCTTCAGGAACAGTCTTTTGAAGTCCCCTTTTTGTTACGGATATGGTTTTGAAGCATACAAGTTGCCAAAATTTAGTTTTATTCACCCAATGGTTAGGTTCTCAGCATTTATAATTCATTTGTTTGAACTATAATGATCTCCCAACAACAATCCACTCAGTGTTTTCCTATACGTTGGTGCATTCGAAGCAAAACCTCAGGAACGCTCTCCGTACGAGGTAGTCTAGTAAAAGACCGGCTGTTCAAATCATATTCTCGAAGTCATCTGATCATTCGGACTTCCAAAATTTCACAAATAAAATTTAGAACCCTTTATGTATTTTTGGAAGAATTTTCTCACTTTTTTTCCACCTTCTAGTTCAGTTTCAACAGAAGCAACATCACGCGAAATTCGCACCAGTCAACCATTTCTGAAGTAGGCCCGGACAACGTGACTTCATCCACCTTTGCATTTTTATTACCTCACATGGGCACTGAATGCTATCGCGTTTGACGAACGCGCATTGGTGATTGTCTATCACAGGAGTGAAAATTACCATTAAAACTATTTTACGGTGACAGCATGCGAGGGTTTTTCTTGTTTTTTCCCCGATTCTCTACCGCAGCACGTGTTAATTATTGACGATTGCCCCAGGAAAACTATTTTAGTGACCCAATTTGACGCCATTTGGTGCAATGCTTGTTCCATTTGGGTGACCACTAATTGACGTTTGACGGCAGCCCAGATATGCTTAGCACCTAGCCTTGTTCACAGTAAACTGTCGCAGGACTGTAAGCCATAGGTTTGATATGCCCAAAGAAAACTAAGTGTCTTCGATGTTGTTTTTAGGTGCATCCCAGTGGAATCTATCACACACGCATTTTGACATTATACAAACGAACTCATTGGATGAATTCAATATTCGGCTTAGGTTCCTGTTTCAATGGGGCATAACTGAATTCAGAGCATGTTTGCTAATACAAACAGAAGACGGTTAGTAGTGAGTCATCTTGTGATGCACGATATGGAGGCTAGACATTTGTCCGCGGCCCAAAATACGGTAAAGTACAGTAGGTTTTCATGTGATATAGCACAACAGCGCGTAGCATATCAAAATATGGTCAAACGTAATGTACTATATCATACTGAATTGCAAATGTTCTAAAGTATCAATGTCGCTAGTGCTCAAATGATCAAAAAAACTTTCCGCAGTTGCATTATTTCGCTTTGATATAGGCCAACAGCTTAAAGAACTGCGACGAACAGGAGTTTCGCTGTATACATTTCAGTCCAACTGTATGGCGCAACACTTACGTGATACAAGCCTAGCCTTGAACACTGATGAGAAGAATCCGTACAGTGAAAAAAGCTTCTCTATGTTGACATGTTTTTCTCTACTGAGTGTCATCAATTAGCTTGAACATTTTGTGAAGACCAACCTTGGTTGGGACTCAACAGACGGCGTCAAATCCACAATTTCGAAGCATACATCTGGAAGTACCATCACACGGTGCATTGGTTTTTATTCATAAGGACGGTAAGTCATACCACCGCGTTTTTAGTCAAATATTTTGGGGAATATCATCTTTGAACTTGGTGTGCGCTGTGGAAATATACTTCCAATTATCACTACTTAGTTTGGGGTCTATCAACAGGGTTCAGTATTATTGTGTTAATGGTTGGTAATCCGGACCGGAACTTCTAGAAACCAAGTATTGAATACGTCTATTTAATTGGCATCAAATTTTTTGTAATGGAATGGAGATGGTTGGCGAACAGACCCTTGATCGAGTAGCGTACTGGTGATGTACAATACTGCAAAAATTTATCAGATCCCTCAAAGTACTATTATTTTTGGAATTTTCCCTAGGCCCTAACCACCGATTAAATTTTGGATCCTTAAAGACTCACATTTATCGATTTGGAGGAAACTACCAGTTTCGGTTAGGAGAAAAGTTTGTACCCAATTTTGTGCTATCCATTAAAAAAGTTATGTTCTCAACCAAAATTAATGATGCTGTGCGTTGGCTGAGAATTCTTAGTATATTCTCCTCTCTGTTTATTTGCCCATTGTTTATGTTTGACACCTTCATACACAATAAAACGATAAGAAACTATGTGCAAACCCAGGTTTATTTTCCAAGATCGCTGATATGCGCTTGCGTGATGGGCCCAATTTTCGGTAGTTTACACACAACTGTTTTGTACACGATGAACAAAACGTTTGTGAATTCATTCATATTTGACACAGTTTTAACCAGTGGGCAAAGTTCTCATTACATAATTTGTGAAGGCAGCCTTCGCTAGTTTGAAAGGTAAAAAATATCCACACGTTTCAACCAGGCCAAAACCTACATATTTACAACTAACACCCAATAATTAGCAAATATTTTTTCACTCCACGATTGTGTAAACTCACTTTGAATAAAGAATCTGAGCGATTAAATTTTTCAGTGACCAGGCAGCACAGGCGTGTAAGTTTAGTACACAAATAGTAGTGACTTTCTCAAGCAGGTTAGAATTCCACAACGTGTATCACAAAATATCAGTGTGTGAACATTTTCCGTGTGCATCAGCGAAAAGAGAAGAATCACACAAGTAATGCGATTACCATGATTCTCTCGGTACACACCACTTGTTGTTAGATAATATCCCAAAGTATTGAGGGTTGCTACTGTTCCCAGGTGCATGATCGTATGTCCATGTGCGCGCCTTTATGAGTGTAGGTGGTTGGTTGAGGCGGTAAGTAGGCAGTTGGGAAAAAACACGGTTTGGTTGAACATTGGCACGGCGACAAAGGGAGCAAGTAGGTTTGTCGCAGAGACGTCAGTCAGTCATTTTCCATGGCAAGATGAAATATGATTGGTTTAAAAATAACCCGAACGTTTTTGTGGTCCAGTATTATGTGTTCGCATGTGTAGCCCCAGCTAGTGTCATTTGGCCTGCCCTTTTTGTGTAAACACATGCGAACCTCAGCTGACAGCGTCGTTGCCTTCAAACGCTGTATCCCATTGTGTCTGCGATATGCTTCCAACTGATAAAGGCAAAACGCAATAAACAAAACGTTTTAGATCATTAATTTAGTTTGCATTGACTCACTGAATTCTCCAGAATGAGGCCCTTTGAAAATTATTCTTGCCCATTTTATACATTTTCGAATTTTGTCAACTGAATCTAAAATTCATTTGATTTCAGAGGACAGAGCGTAATTCTTCAGCTACTACATGGTACTACTGGAATAGGCTCGGGCTGTAATCCGTTCAGAACTTCAATGGATCTAGTTTGGCTGAGGCGCGTTCATGGAACTCAGTTCCTGAAATAATCTCTTCAATTTGGATGACAAATCTAGCAATGCCCACTACACTTGAGTTCTAACGGAACTGGAAGGTCATCACTCCCTGTCTACTTCTAAACTTTTTGGTAAAAACGGAAAACGAGGACAAGAAACATCTATCTATGTTGGATAAATGCAGTCGTCTAGCTATGATTCGGCCTAGACTTCCAGGAACACGGGCTTGGTTTACAACTATGCTTTATTGCCACCTACGTTAATTTAGGCTCAAATAAAATGTAAGTTTAACGGAACATCAGAGGCTGTCCTGAGAGGACAGAAATCAGTGACGAGGCGGTCAGAAAATTTCAGACTGGCGGGTGTCTTGAAGTAATTGTATATAGTATTTTCCCAAGCAAGACACTCCCCCCATCATGGCGACGTGTTTCGAAAGCATCGTGGATTTTAGCGCCTCCATGGGAGATCTATTATCAACGATTTTACTCCAAAAACTGGCATTCAAAATGTTTCTTTTCAAAACTAAACTACTTTTTTGCATTCCGCTTTGTGTTTTTTCTCAGATAGCATTCTGAGTAGTGACTTTATCGTAACACGTCATATGAGATAAAATGGGGCAGCTTCAAGCCGTTTACACAGTTAAATATAATCCTTAAAACAAGAGGGCGCGTCCTTCAACAACCTTGTCACCCTAACAAAATTATTTAGAGTTGTTCGGTACTAAGCTCGAGGTAACTCAGAGGTTAAAGATGGGGATTCTGGATCGAATCCAACCCCAGCGTTTTGATTGCTCCTGTCTAGATCTGGGCTATTTAGGAGTATCACAGTTGTCGTGCTTCCGTCGGATGGCATGACAGTGAAGCACCGGAAAGGAATAACAGCCAAAGGATCATTTATTACTGGTAACACACAATGAGTTTTTAAATGGCTTTTCGCATTTCTGATTGACCTGGTTGCCGTTGATCTGTTCGAAGACGCTGACACTAGACTTGCAAACGTTCCGCCATCAGTCGAAAAGATATCTACATGCATGCGCTTATATTGTTCCCAGACAGTGTTCGATACCTTTCGGTTCAACTGCCTATTTGGTATGTACGTTTCTCGTAAACCTGTTGGCCGTTTGGCACTCTGCTCTGCGGTGCGATCTGCATTTCCTGCATTGAATTCATTCCGTTTAGTGAACTGATTCTTCCTGGACTTACCGTTCCTCATTTCCATTGGGTCGTTTTAGATTTTTGTTACATTGTGGTCTGCCTTTCTTAAGGCTGATTGGTTGTTTTGGCAATATCTGGCCTCCAAAGTTTTTCGTCGCCGGTGTAATCGGTCCTTTCCCGGTTTTTATCGCTGTCTAATCTTCTTCCTTATCACTGACCGCCTGCGCACCCTGTCTTCTTGTGCTTCCTCTCTGAGGTTAATCCTTATGCCTGGCGAACTTTTTGTTTGTAACCGGTTTATATACATATATATATATATATATATACGTATATAGATGTACTTTTTGACAGTCTATTTATGCAACTGGGATTTTTGGCCCAAATGTCCAGTAAGAAAACAAGAAGTTGCGTCCGAGCGCACTGCGTTAAGTGGAATACATGTTCCAGCAATATTGTTCGCTTAAACACATTCAAATAATGTTGGGTTTTGTCATGATAGTCGCCCGACAAACGAATGTCCTTGCTCGACACGTGCTAACGTAAAGACAGCTGACAAAACCCTCAGGATCCAGTGCTCTTGAATAACGGCATATTTTTCAAGGAGGTTGTTTTCAGTGAGGTAGGGTTCAATGTCATTAGCTGTAGAGTTAGTTTCAGCAGGTAATAAAGACATACATTGGTTCTACAAAATAGTACACGGAATCATCTTTCTAGGTACCTAAATCTTCTTTGCGCGAGAAAATTCTGACAGAACTCTACTGTCTCTGAGGTTCATTACTCTCATGGTCCACCAGCGTTAGGGCGTAACACATTCTGCAAACTCCCACAAGTTCACAACGCATTTAATTTCCATATAAGAACAAGTGTCCTTTTGAGCAACGGCTAATGAAGGAACCATTTACGACAAACGAAGGTTAAACGAATATTATTAGGGGACTCGTTTGTTTTGTGAGTAGTGGGAGTATCCTCATTATGCACCAGTGTTTTCACAATTTAATTGTAAACAGAAAATTATACTTTAAACTGGTTTTAAAAAAACACTAATCATGCACTTTTAATTTAAAAAAAACTAGATTTCGGTCCTAGGTAATTTATAAAAGTTTTTACATTGTTTTTTATAATTTTTTTTCAAACAATTGTTGTTTATTTTAGTTATACTTGAGGATTTTTCGGCGCAAAATAAAATGAATTTCTATCTGCTTCATAAATGCAGAATCAAACTGAGACACCCGCATGGTATATTCATTTATTTAAAATAAGAACGATGTGCCAAGTCCAAGTCCTTAAATTGAATATCTAAACAAGCATAAGGTACTATTTTTTAAAAATTATACAAAGGTTTAGGATATGTCGTTGCATTTTTCTAGCTCAAAATGAGAGATTTCGTGCGTCAGTTACGTCTAAAGGTTACGGGCAATATGAACAACAGGTTCGGGTGGTTTTATAAGATCTACGGATTTAACGTTCAAACCCCTCTCGCTTGAATAATCCATCAGTCCTACTGTGGATATTCCAGCGACCTTCCACAGAAGAGAACATGTAGTGAACGTGAGTTTCGCTGTTATCAGATCTAATCAACACTTGGAATCCCGAAAACTGGACATGATGCTTGTCACCCACTATGTACGAGTGCACATCGAACGTGTGCCTAAATTATCACGCGTAACAAGGCGAATAGATTCACTCTTTGGTAATGGGAACGATTTCCCCGGTGCTTCAAAAGACAACCCACCGATTACTTCGCTTGAGTCGACTGATTAATCTATCTGTTGGGACTTCTCACCTGAATAGTACTTTGGTCGCTTGGATGTTATGGGATGCTGACTACTGATAAGTTCAAATAGCCCTTCCACTTTTTTGCTAGGGTACACCAGGATATATGTGAGGTAGGATAGGAATAATATTCTCTAAACGAGAGCTGTGAAAATTTATATGTTTGTTCATGTGTTGTCACTTAGAGAAAAATCACCCTTTTATGGGGTTTTGTATATACCATGGCCAGTATGTGAGGCGAAGCACCGAAATTTGTCAGTAGTATGTTAATTCTGGGTTCTTGTGAGGTAATAAACTGTTTACCTGCAGCCCTAGTCTACCGTAGAACCTGCTTTCAAACTACCGGTTAAACTACAAAAGGAGTTGGAAAAATCTAGCGTGTTTTGTTGTCGTTTGTCTTCTTGCTAACACCGTAAAACAGTGATTAAATCATATTTGAATAAAATTACCGATATATTAGGACATGAGCAAACAAAAGATTATATTTACCTAATGGTAATATCCTTTCGAAAGAAACTAGAATTCGGATTTTTAAAAGTGACAACGCTAGTGACTGTAAAAAAACAGTCTGAAAATGCAGCGCTAAGTTATGAATGTCACAGTCGGTATTTTTATACAGGGCGATTCACGGTGAATTCAAAAAGCAAAATATAACGTTTTGGAGTCACATGTCAGCTACATACGGGCCACCGAGTTGAACATAAGTGAAGTAGGGACCTGAGATACCAAAAAGCATCTTACGCTGTTTGGTGCACATACACTAAAGAGGGTCATGATACGGTCGGGGAATACGTTTTGAATACGAAGGTTGCTAAATTCGGCGTTTTTTAATGTTTCGTCAGTATCAAGGTCAGTAACCGGCGTCTAAAAAAGCAGTCCACTTGGCCCAGTTCTAGCTTGTTTTTATGAGAGAAAAATCGGATGGATATTTCAGGTTGAAATTGATTTACTATCAAAGATACGTCAATCAAACGCTTTCAATGGCCAAAGACATGAAAAATGCTCGTTAGTGCATTCAACGTATGAAAAGTGTTCACTTGAATCCGAAGCTGAAACTGGAAGAAGCTAATGACTGCCTGCCATTTCTGGCTATCTTGATTGCACGTATGGCTGTTGCATCTGTCAAACGTGGTGTCTGTAGAAAACATACATGATTAGGTCAGCATTTGTTTCAATATATATTGATATAGGTCAGCATACGTTTCACTCGTTGAAGTACAAACAGAACTTGGTGGCAACACTGTTAACAAGAAGAAGTAGGATTTCTAAACTAGTGGACATTGTCAGTCAATTAGAACGGCTCTTGATGACCTTGAAACAGGAGTGTTACACTTTGTGTTTCACCAGAGCACACTCTAAACAGGGAATAAACCTGGCAAGCGTGGCATTGACTCTAAACATAAAGATAACAGCGTCGAGGACAGCAAAGATACCAGAGCGGACAGACAATGCAACAAACTTTCACTTCCCGACCACAATCAGGGGATACGACCACCATCGATAAAGTGCCACAAAAGCATTGGTACAAAATCACACCGTGTAAATCAATTTTATATACATGTGGACAAGTCCAATTGGAAGGTATCTCGCCATTTAAAAAGGAGAACTCATGTCTCTTTTGGTCCCAAATTAGCCTCTGAAACGGTCGGTATAATTTGGTCTCGCGAGATGACACATCCGATCCCTAGTTGTGTGGTAAAAGTTGTTTTCAAAGTTACTATAAAACTTAGCGAAATACACTCATTTACATTCAGGTTCGGTTATAACACAAGACTTCTCTGAAACACAGCTGAATCGCTCGTTTGTGATGTTTCGAGGCAACTTAATGTGCTGCACCAGGCCGCCTCATGTTTCAGTTGGTACGACATTCGAGATATCGCGATACAGTGTATAGACGTACTGCACTTAGAAGAACGAAACTGGTCATGAGCTGTCAACTAGTTTTCAGCAAACTTGTTTCCTTTGGTTCTAGAGACTAATACTGACCAGGAAGTACAAAATACTTGCATCTTCTGGCCTCCGACAGTATTTTGGCACTTTCAAAGAGAGGACATTTTATATTATAGTGTACGACACTATTTTGGAGGGAATTATCGTAACAACGATTTAGCTGGCGCTAATCTGCGAGCAAAGTATAGTGTGTCGTTTGCGAACGCCTCTAGCACGTTTTTTGCACGATTTCTGGCCGCTGGATGAACCTCTCTTAGAGGCATAAATGAAGGGCAGTGACAGCAAAGATTTGAAGTTTTCACAGAGGCAGCGTGGCGGTACTGTTCCGTCGTTTGGGTGGCAGAGTGTGAACGAGGCAAATGTTCATTTGATTGGCCTGAGTATTTGCATAAGTGAAATCGCTTGTAGAAACTGAAAATTATTTGTAATCGATAGTATACACCAATCGGCCTTCGCCGTGATCAGAAGCGTTTCTTTTTGATCAGGAGCACTTAGGATGTTATCATACCACGAAAAACAGAAACACAAAACGTTGGGAAAATTGCTCATGTCAGTTCTAACCATTCATTTGCGATCTTAATGAGTAGCTCCTTTGAGTTTTTGCATGACCGACTAAAACTTTAGTGTGGTGCAATAGATGTGTCCTGTGTGTTTGACAAATGTCCCCTATGGGAGTTCACGGTGTAAAGCTGTTTAGTTATAGCTTTTCAGGGACTTTTCAAAAGCAACGCCATTCAGTTTAAAAGCTTCCGATGAACAAGTTGTTCAAACAGAATTACATTTACCGCGCGTATCTGCCAGAATGAAAAGACTATTGTAAAAATCCAATGTCTGTGTTCACATCATCCTCGTTTGCAATGTCTCGCTCACGTCCTAGTGTGATCATTACCAACTGGCCGGAAGTTGCCCATCAAGTTTCGGTTGCCCTCAACGCCACTTGACTAAGAAGTCCGAAGAGGCGGCCACTTTGTCGTGGAAAAAAACAACCAAGCCACCATGTGCGCCTGTTGGAATATAATGATTAAACCATGATAAGCGTGGCTGGTTGGGATGCTGACAACACATTCCAAACAAACAAGCCCGAGAATAGAAATCGAGTCCAATACCTTGGTGTTGTGGACTAAGCAGAACATTCGTTAACATTCTGTCTGATGTTTGACAGCTGAATTCTGAAACATGTAGTTGTACCAAATAGCCCACAGACGAAGTTACCGTTAGCTGTGTAGTCAAACGCAAAGTTCATTCATCGATCTGCTTATTTAAATGACTTCCCGCTGTCCGAGTGGAAGCACCAACAAAGTGTGCCGTTCCTTCTACCTCCCCCCCCCAACCCGAACCTTTCGGGCACCAGACATGCTTCATTGATCGGATATGCCGTTGCTTCCAGAGATCAGGCAGTTCACAACGAAACAAAAAGAATGTCGTTGCGCGAATTGGGATCATTGTGTTGGTGTCAAACGTCAAAACGCGCGAAGCATAAACTTGGGCGGTTCGAAAGTTTTTTTTACATGTTTAAACAGTGTATGTGCATTGAGTTACACCCAAAGAACAACAGCAGTTTTGGAATAGTTTGATGCGAAAAATTATTCATCAGCTAAAATACAGTCTACAAGGAGCATTCTTGTCTTTGCTGGTTGTCATTTAGTTTAATCGATTTCACGTTATTTAGAAAGAACCACGTCAAACTTGCAGTTGCTATTTTTACGTGGAGAGTCCGAAAGTTTTTGACATTTCCAGTTATAGTACCAATGAAAAACGCAAAAAGTTCATGGCCAAATAAAAGGAAAGTTCACACTTTTGACTGAAAAATATTTTAGTTTATTGGACATTATCATGGTGATAATAATATATTGTGAAATATCCGTAAGAATTAGGATAGTGAGCTGTGTTCAACTTCTACGTTGTCGTAGCTTGGTAGATGATCCTTTGCACATATAACTTCAATCGATTTTTTGCCAGCCCCACCACCTTGAACCTGGCGGCTGATTTCAACTCGTGAGGAGAAAACAGCTGATTCTTGTTTCGCTGATTACGTCTAAGTAAGTATAGAAACTGTCGAAACATTTTACATGTCAGAAAAAAACAGAGCGATTACGTCCAATTTTGTAGGGAAAACGACAGAAAAATCGGCCATTTCACTAGTACAGCGGTAACCCACAAACTGGTGGGAGTAAACATTTTGCATTGGCCAATTGGTGTCCAAGTGAGATATCGGGAAAACTGATTTTAAAACAGCCTTCAGTGGAGAATATATCACACCAGTGCGGATCGGATTGGTCGGCCGATCCGGTCGCAATGTCCGACCTGTTCTATCACCTATTCATAGACAACTTAAGGATCACATCAGGTTACTTATGGACACGTAGTAGGGGCTGTGATAGGTATATTGCAGCGGTATGCTCAAACTTCAGAACATTTGAAATTCGACGGCCGAGAAGAACACTAAGTGATGCAGTGAGATTTCCTTAATGGCCTCTGGCTATTACCTGTTTGACTACAAAGATGTGTATCATGCCAAGTTTTGTAACTGGATCCTTTTGCTTCTTTAGGAGTCATGTTTATTGCATTTTGTACATTCTAGCCTTTAACGCACTAATTTACGAATCAGTGTGGTGTTCCTGTCCCGAATATGGAATACTGTTTTCCCATAAGGACTGCAGTAACAATGCTTTTGGGGAACACTTTTGCCTGACTAACTCAAAATCGTCGTTGCAAAACAGTGTGTGTCGAAAGCTGAAAGGACCCAGAATCATAGTCGACACTAGGAGTCACCTAGGTGGCATATTCGCAGTTTCACTCTGACAGTTGCACAGAAATCTCATTCAGGTTACTGCTCACGGACTCAACTCCTTCTTTAGCGTGAATCCTAATGAATTGCGAATATCTTCTTGAGCATCTCCAATTATTCGACATAATAATCTTGTGAAAAAAATCCGACACGCTCTGATAAACAGTGCTTTCACCAATTTCCTCCGGCCTTACTTGCAATCAAGGTATCCAGAAACGGCATGAAGTACCTGGCTTGCTCTTCGGTGAACACTATTCTTTCGTTGAATGACCCGACGAACTTGTATCATGTCTCAGGTTGTGGCCAAAGTGTGCGCAACGCCGACAATAAACCCACTTATAAATAGAGCTCACTGAATGCTCCTCAATTTTTTTTATCATGAAGAGAGTAGCTAGATAAGGGGCTCCGTGAACTCCTGGTGGCAACATTGCCGACATGTGGGTAAAACGTCCAGTTGTTCCAAAAATTATGTCCAATATCAGATACCTTGTTTTGAGCCAGACCAAATTACGCGTGCTGTTAGATTTTGACTCTGATAATCGATCGTAGATAATTGCAAAGTAATCTCAGGCTAGTATGTGGTTAGGTCCAAAGAATTCCGGCTTACAATAAATTACGCTATCACGCTAGTGTGGTTTTAGAGAAACTTGCTACAGTCTCCAGGAAACTGCTCGCTTCTCTGGTATTGAGAAGCGCTCTCTCAAAGCGACTGGCAGAAGCCAATTATTCTAGCTAAAGGTAGAGAAATAGTTTGAGCAGATTTACCGACGTCCCACGCACTCAAAAGCTCATTTCTAGACTTGTGGATGAAGAGGATTGATCCGCGTTCTCAAAATTACAGGTTTTGCAAGATTCAAAACCAACTACTAGCAGTTTAGAGAGAACTTAGCGATAGGGTTAGAACTGTGAAATGCCCCTACAGTTACGAATAGGATTGTGTATAAGTTTTCATTACTAACGTCAGTATACCTGGGACTTGTGTAACAGATTTCTATTCAAAATTGTTTGACTTCCTCAGTAGTTTATACCACGTAATTCTAGTTTGTTTAACTACGGTGCTGAACTCCATTGCGATATCATGAAATGTGAAAACTGCGGACACATGTCTTCTCCTTCCGGTATTTGGCTTCCACGTCCCATATCAGTCACATCATCATCACTTATGGTTTAGCTCGAGAGTAAAACTGCCCAACGCTCACACCGCAAGTTTACCAACCGGAAGTTTGCGGTTTCTGTATTATTGCTTGTCATTACGTGCCAAACGCCTTGTTCGAAAGCACTCACCTTCTTCGCGGATTCTCAAGAATGTGTCCTGTCTCCATTACCAAGCAGTCGTACGAGGCAATAAGAGGTAACCATGTTGAGGTTGTCCAATCCGGATGAAAATTTTTCGTAAACAACATGATGAGTCTGAGCATGTCCTCATACAAACAATATTGCCCGTCATTGAGTAAAGATTCGACATCCTTTGAGCAGACAAATGTAGGGAGATGAAGATCGCTAACTAGCCAAATAATATGGCGTTTTCGGGGTACCAGTGAAAATGAATTTCAACATTAGTTTTCAAATACAGTCCATTCTCCATGATGAGTGATTCATGTGCCCCGCAAGGACTCACAGTCAGGAATTTCACCTTTTAGGTTTTCATAAACACCCCACTTGGCACTTTATTTTTTTCGAAATCATTTTATTCTAGAAAATCCAAACAAAGATGTAGCGGCAATGCGACTAAATGGGTGCGCATGCATATTTCAGCAACTTTTTATGTTGTATATCTCGCGATTACCGAGCAATCCTTTCCGCATTATGGCATCACGTGAACGTCGAGCCGGTTGACCGATACTGTAATGACGCATCAGTCGGCCTATTGTACAACACGTGCTTTTAGTCGATTGGTCAGCATTCCATAGGCTAAGACAAATCAGCATTCGCTGATCTTTCGTTATACTTTGAAGTGGCATGAACTTAAACGAGACCATAAAATTTACGCGCTTCTCAAGGCGAGTCCATGTATCAAAACTCGACTTAAATCAACCTCAAACCAGAAAGCTATCTACTCTAACTGTTTACAGCATCGCAGTTAATTCAAAAGCACAACAATACGAAGACAATGTATGGAAACATCGGTAGCCCGACATGCACAAACAGAGCCAAACCCTGTTTATGTTGTTTTTTACCCTATTACTTCATCCACGACAGGTTATATATTCAAAAAACAAGCCAAACAACATGTGGTCTTACAACAGCATGACGAATCCAAGTAGGAACTGGATTCCGCAATCTTTGCTGAGAGTTAGCCTTTGATTAAAGTATACAGCCGTCAACAAATCCATGCATTTTGGCCTTACAGATTTCTTCCACTCCATTTTAAGTGACTGACCCCAAAATATCTATTGTAGAATGTAACCTATCCAAACGATTATTAGTAGTATGGCCCTGTTTTATCAGAATATTGTGTTCAAATTAAATCTCTGCTATTGATTTAATAAAAATGTTCCATGAAATTCAACCTTCTGACCGACCTGACGTAGAATGTGTTTTACACGCTAGAATCGGCTTCTTGAGTGTACGGCAGGTGAGTTTCAACTACCTTGGGGGAGATTTTCCGTGCAGGTAATTGAGAGCTTCTGCTGAAAGGGTACCGCAATTGATCATGTTGCCCACATCTGTCTATCCACCCTTATCGCACAATTTAAGGGCTCTAGCCTTACTAGTAAAGCCCGCAATAATGATTGTGAATAACTGATATGCAAGCCAAATTTGCCAGTAAAAACGCGTCAGAAAACTGGACGTTTGCACGTAGTAGGTGAAACAGAAACGGTTTGCGCTGAGGCACACATGGTGCTTCATGAAGGCTCTTGGTGCCGATATAAGCCAAAGGAAATAAGATGGACCGCTTGAGGTGCATGGACGTCTAGCAAGAGATTGGTCTGTCTGAAAATGGTGGCATAAAAATGTGTGTAGGTGCCATGTACCTGTTTATCGGGAGTGAAAAGCAGTCGTCTAAATGTATGTTTTCTGTTGCTCAGGGAAAGTTTTTTTCGGTTTGAAATGAACTTTGGGCACCTGCATCATCGAGCTGACTGTCGAACAACCCATTGGGAATCGTTCTGTAAATATGGCTTCTTTCGGTGTGGTCCATCGGACATCGCATGAGTGGAATGCACAAGGAAACTGCTTCTCTGAGAACAGAAGAGAGACTAGTTTCACAGAAGCTATCCGTTTGGCTCAGTAACTCACGGATACGTGTAACCGTTCCTCCCGGTTTACATGTCCATTCACTGACGCATTTAGTCTCACAAATGACTTCTTGGTGGCTTCATGTAGGTGACAGGAGGATACTTACTTGAGATTGTACTCAGTAGCTGCTCATCCCAGTCGGCTGGCGTCAAAGTGAGCTAGAAGAGTTTCCCTGAAAGCGTATATAAGGAAAATTTTTCTCAGACGGTATGTTTGAAGATGGAATATACCATGTGTGGTTGCTCAACTTTTTTCGACAACCCACGGCCAATTCCTCTCAGCTTGGACTTCATCAAGCAGGTGCTGTTCACGAGTTTCGTCAACCGCATGTCCCCCTTGAACGCCGAACTGTACGCTGCTGGCGAAAAACCCAATTTCCAAAAGGACCTATCACGGGTGAAAAAGGATTGTTTTAGTAGCGGTGGGTAGTTCATTTCTGACCGCTCGTAAAGCCCCACGTGCCATTAAAATGTGTTTATGGACAAAAACATATATGTTGGCTTCCAGGCGTGAACGGGATTACATTGTGCAAAAATACGGCGCGATTTAGAGTACATAACAATGTAAACGACAAAAGAATCAGTAAAACGGAAAGCAGCTTCAAGTAAAGAGAGGGGTGACCTTGTGAAGTGCAATTGCTTGTACTTTTCGACTGTAAACTTTGGGGGTGCTTCAGTTTACCTTAAGAACACGAACGATTTAACAACGCAGGTATAACCAACTTTATGCCAAAGTATGCGATATATCTAAACGCAGCACTTTCGGTAAGTATACACATACAAACGTCACCATTCTAAACCGGAATTTGTTTTAAAATTACATCACAGGAAAGCATGAAACACTTAGAAAGAGATGAGCACAGAAAATACTTAGTAAGCATAATTTTCCCGTGTAAGAGGAGATCTGAGAGTTTTAAAAGAGACTTCGTCCCGTAAATGAGACTAATCTATACCGAAAAGCCTAGAACTACTACATGGCAGTTTTGTCCTTAGTGTTAATTATTGGCAGTGCGCACCTCACGAAACCGCAGGGAGTCTCGAAACCAAAACCTCTCCAAGCCGAACACCAAGCCATCCGACCAGGAGCGCATGATTACCTGTGTGATTAGCTTGCACTTTGATAGAGCAAAGCTCCGCTTACCTTCCTGTCACGGGATCAAAATGACGCACGTATTGACCGGCTTCCTGAGTAGTAACGACTTCTAAGATTGGGGTTTTACATATCGGGTGAATTTTGTTCTTTATCCGGAGTACTTCTGGTTTGTTGATCATTTGAGGGGATTTGGGAATTTTGTCCGAGATCTTATCCGGCAGGTCGCAGGCTCGAGATAACGTGGAGTTTTGGTGAGGTGCGCATTTCTCATGGTTCCAGGAACTGATAAAACTGCTGTACATTTCCCCTCAGCTTTTCAGCGCAGGTTGGCTTTACTTACAGGAAGAAACCTCCATTAGAATGGATGCGGTTCATTCGGCGCTAGTTGATTCGTCGCCATGTTGGGGATGCGGTGTAAAAGTATTGAGATTTAGAATAAAACGCAGGTCAGTTGATCGGTTGAAGAATTTCTCAGAGGCAAGCACCCTGTTACCACTGAACATGCCAAAATACCGCAAAAAAAGCTGCAAATCACTTCCGAATAATTTAGAATCATACCAGTTAAAAAACGACATGAAATATTCCCCTAGAAGAAGGGAAACTCAAAATATCAATAATGCAGGCATAGTTCTGCAAGCATCGTCGTCTAGGTTTCAACAGAATATAAGTACACATTGGAACTTTGTACTTTTTGCGGTTACATTTAAGGGCAATATGAGGCACGTCTGGCAGAATTCTTTACTTTCATGGTAATACTTCTGACAGACTTGAATGCACCTTACACCGGTTGACAAAAACATTTTGATAGCAACTGGACTTTTTGGGGGAAAACAAAAGGTTTCCGAGGAATTCCATTACTCAACCGTACCTCAGGAAACATTTGTCAGAAGCATGCCAAACGAACTCCAACAGGAAGAACAACTCCTACTGGTGGCAAAAATTGGAAAGACAGGAAACAACTCCTACTGGTGGCGAAAATTGGAAAGACAGGTTTTTTTTGCGTTATTCCTAATAACTATGCTTCTGTGGTAATGTGCGCGTTTTTGAGACTGAAATGGGATGCACTTACATGGTTTCATTCATCACAGTCAATGAGCGTTGTCCAGAACACAGATAGCTGTCTGCCATCAATGCGTGGATTCATGCATTTTTAGCATGAACTGCTAGAGTGTCTGTACAGCACCGTTTCTGTTGAGTATTCTAGTTTAATCTGACAGTCCACTGCAACCTTCTGTTGAAACAATCAGTGCATTTTTCGAAACCTATCCCCTTCTGTTTTGGATGTGGGTAATGTTGAATTAGTGGAAAACACGTTTTATCTCACGATCGCTGCGCAACTACCCGCAAATTACATCAAGCGTTTTCCACTGTGTATTTCACCCACGCAGTCATTTCGATCATCCTATAACATAGGTCACCTCTTGTACAAAGTGGATGGCCTTTTCTTCTCAGTAACGTCTTACCACTTGTACAAAGGGGACGGCCGTTTCTTCTCAGTAACGTCCGGATGCCACCGACTTCATTGTTGCTCACGGTATTTTCTGAGCAGGCCATACCATTGGGATTATCCCCGTTTTGTCTACAGCTGCTAGCAACCAAGGTAGAAATCGATATGCTTGACTGCTAATCGACCATAACTTAGGCATCTCGTTATCAAAACTGGAGAACAAGTTTGAGCTGATTGTCCCCAAAAGCTGTCTGATGGGAGCAAAGAGTAAATATCATACTGCGAAACAAAAGATAACGTAAACAAGCTACCTGAACCGTCATTTTTCTTAGCAGTTTTTCAGACTGCAGAAGTGAACTATGGGTGTTTTACAGAAAAAACAGAGCTTGGCAGTTGTTGTTTCGCAAATTATGCAGCTCGCATAATGAAATCCTAGAAATGCTCACCCGGCTGACAGAAAATATACTCTTTCTTTGAGTTTTGACACCAACCTGACCAGTACATCTTTCATGTATTTTCGCTTTCAAGAGGAGTTATCAGTGGGATTCTGATAGACTCGCGATACACTACTCATAAGGTTGAAGAAAACTCGGGGTCTGCGCCTACCTAACGAGCCCCAATAAGGGCAAAACCGGTAGTGGGCTGTCGAAGAATTTTCAGCAACCTTATAAGTAATCCATTACGTATATACATGTATCACGATATCTCCAATATCGTACCAACTGAAACATGCGAATATCGTACTAGCTGAAGCGTGAGGCGGCCTGGTGCAGCGCATCCACTTACCTGGAAACATCACAAACGAGAGATTCATCCGGGTTCCAGGTGAGTCTCCTGCAAAAACAAATTTGCTTGCAAATGGGTGTGTTCCGCTAATCCGAGATTGTTACAGGGTGTACTTCAATCAGCTGATTTTAGCATCGTTTGTATTAAACGGCCGGGTGTTCGGTGACAGCTGGTTAATAATTTAATTCATTGTGTTCCGTTGACTGTTTTGATTAGACAACTGTCAGTCCACATTCCGCTTACTCCACTGCTCCTTTCGTGGTCATGAGTTCAAACTTCAGAAACTGATCTAACTAGGATCGTTTTCAACAAAGAACCCTATCCTAGCGTAATTCACCGTCAACATCCTGGAAGGGTTCAATGTTTGTTTCCTGAACAGCTAGTGATTTACAATCCCACATAGTGTTGGGGAGCGTCACCACGTGGTTAATAATTTCTTTCCGTACAAGCAAAAACTTGCAGTCTAGGTACCTCCAATCAGTGGCTAATTGAACAGTTCCTTCAATATGGGCTCGGAATATTCGGAAAAAAACTATAATTTTTGGTGTGCGCGATAGCATAGTCCATAGCTACCTTGTTGATTTGGCGATGTTACGGAATATACAATTGCTCGGTCGCATCGCTTGGTAGTTGGCCTGTTTGCTCAGCTTGGCAGTTAAATAGAAAACCATTTCGTCACCAGTTAAGGTGACACCATCAGTGCGGGGATCAGTGAATCTGTTATTTTATTGATTTGTTCTAATGAGTGCTCATCGATGTACACTAGGCGGCGTATACAGTACAGAACACATTTCCCATGGTATTAGTTTGATGCATCGTTGGAGGCGATCAATAGTTTTTGGTAAACATTTTATACTGCTCGTTCGTTAACTAACGGAAGATTGTGCCCGTTTATGATGTAATTTAACTCACTGCTTCTCCTCGTCTTGTCATCATCATTGAGATAATTTTTTCCACATTCTTGTTTTTTTGGAGTTTGATGCGTCATATGTTGAATCTCTGCTCAAGGTTGCTGGCCATGGAATGCATTTTTAATCCCAACTATGTTTTCGTTGGCGATTTTGTTCTGCGATGCACAAACGGCTGAGTTCACCGTCAGCAGCATACCTCCTGGGTTAAAAAAATAAATTTTCACAGTCAAGGCGGCCTATATTTGAGGACAAAAAGAAGCTAGCCGTGCAAATATATCTTGATTTTTAAAGTGTTCATTTCTTTTTAGATTGCCTACGTGATTCAGCAGTCGAAATTACTCTCTTAAACGTTGTGTTATTTCCTTAAAATCCAGTGTGACTAACTGAAACTTAAAACTACGTGAGGACGCTCGTGTTGAGCTGGCTAGGGAAAGGGATAGCTAAATCCCTTTATCTTTTGTCGGAAGGTCAAATGTAACTATGATCCTCCACTCAAAAATCGCACCGTTGAACCAAACATTCAAATAAATCATGCCCAGTTGTCCGTTGAATAAGTTTCCCGCATTTAACTCCAAATATGGATTTGAATTCCATTCGGAGGAGAAATTCGTTCCTGGTCCTCAGTTGACCTGCTCCGATTGAAACTTCCTATCCCATATCGGAGATCTTCTCAGCGCAATGGAACAAACCAAGACGCTTAAGGTGCTGCTAAACTTTTTCTGTGATACGCTCAATCCATTTGGTGTTTACAAAGCACGTCTTCCATCAAGCCTTTGCGAAGTACAAAATGAGTAGGTAATGGCATGATGGAGCCAGCTAAAATGTTCGAAACTCTGTTGACAAATATTTTGGGAGCGAATTCTTTCAATGGAAAACTACGTTCACAATGGAATTCTGGAGCCATTTCGTCTTTCTTTATGGCGGACTGCCCGACTTGATAGTTGCCAAAAAACACGTAAAATCATGCTAATGCCTGACCGTATTCAGAGATGATACAAGTTGTTAGTATCAGTTCGTCGGCACTGTTCGATTCAAGAATTTCCTGGCGATCCTTGATCACAGATTTGTACAATACGCCTTGATTTACACGAACTGTGAGAACAAACCAATCTTTTTGCAAAAATAAGCTGCTGAGGTTTCTCACCCCAGCTGTGAACAATGTCGGCCCTCTCGCTGAAACTGACTGGTAATAGGCGAGGTTGTAAGTGACCAAAATGCACGCATTCTCCTCCGACTATTCAAGATGCAGTGCATGAGAACAGAGAAATATGTCTGTTGAAAGCAGTGGAAAGCTTGTACTTATGCTAATTTTGACCTCATTTGTTCATCTGTAAGCCAGAAGTTTCGTCGCTGTTCACGCTGTTTTGTGGACACTAACAGCTTTTACCCTTACCTAAGTCCTGAAGTGCGGCTGATAACCACAACACACAGATAGTTATTTACAGAGCCATTCTATCATAATTTTTTCTGGTTAGTTAGGAAATTGCGTCAAGTTGCGGTCTTCCTTAGTGATTTTTTCTATATTAGCTAAGCCTCCATTTCTAGTTTTTTTTCAGTTTTCTATTTTATTGCAGCCTTTGTGGGGTTGACTATTTGGTAGTTGGGGTACCTACCCACCCGATCGTGCGTTTATTCAGATACTAACAGACAGTTTGTAAGAATAAAGTATACCTGGCACTACAAACACACCAAAAACGAGTAAACCTCCTCGGTATACTATTTTTTTCTACTCGTTACTACTCTTGGCTTCCATTTTTTCGCTAAAGATTAAACGTCACATGAACAGTTTGGCATTTTTGGCTTGATATTGATGAGATACCAAACACCGGAGTCTGGCCGGACGACATGTCGGGTCAGTAGCAAGTTTCTTCGCATGACCATTGTGGGAGCATTGTGGCATTTCACACCTCTAATACGGCCAAATGAACAGTTAGTGTGGTTTTGCAATTTTGCGACATTCCTACTTACCCGGCTGGAAAAACAACAACCACAATCAGCATTTTGCTGCTATCTCAGTTTGATCCGAGCGAAAAAGTATCAGTTGTTACGTCAGTTCAACAAAGTTGTAATTCTCTCGTGAGAATTGCTGTTTTCCATGGAGTGAATCATTCTGTTTTTTTTCATTCACTCACCTTTGCAGTCAACTTTCTCCGGATGCCCCTCTCTGGCGTCTGAGAAAGCTCCAAAATTAAACATATATCTCCAAACCGACACAAATTTCAGCCGACACACTTGGGCAGAATGTTGAATGACATTTCACGATAACTTGATCATAAGCACATAGGTAATCAAATCCTTTTTTGCCACCTCCTGACGAAAACTATCCATCTACTTGGCGAGCCTATTGGAACTCCTAAGTTACATTCGGTAACCTAGTTATCAAATTCGAGTCAAGATGTAACTGAGCAGGACTACATTTCATGTTTACATTCCATAATATATATATACATATATTGAGGAAAAACACAGTTACCACTGAAAACACTCAGTCGCTCTTTCATTGTGATTTCAGACCGTGGGTAGGTAAAGGTTTGTGTTGCTTTTTTTGCTTGGTCAAAGCACTGCAGCCGTGGAAAGTGTAGTTCTGTCGTGTGGGGCAGGTCAACCATCACAACTGTCTAAAGCGGATAAGTTCAAATAACATTCCTTGTATTTTCAAGTAACCGCCAAATGGAAAACCAATCTATACGTTTCGGTACACAGCGAACTCTCAGATGATTCATTTTTATCTGTACACACTAGCAAGGTTCAACATTCCAGTGTAGGTGCGTAATAAATCGAGACAGGTCAAACTGCGATTCAAAAACGTGCCTTCCTGATAAGTTCGACACACCCAAATTCGAATCGCTCAGGTGTACAGCGGGGGTGATGGACTGGCACGCATGTCCGGAGTCCGAACACCAGCAAGTTCAAAGAAGGGCAACTCGGGTTCAGTTTCCCCCTTTTTTGTTTGGACTCAACAACGTAGTTGCGTAGTTGGACATCAGAAGGATTTTTTAGGTGGGAGTGATATAAGTGTTATTACCAGTCGATAAGGTCACTGGTGTCCCTAGTTCTCGTGTCAGGATACCAACATCATTGTTCATTCTCTGTTGAACTGTCGTATTTTTGGACGGAAAGATCCTAACCTTCATCTTATGGCTCAACTATGCAATTCCGCCTATCAGTTACGGTGGATGCTCCCCGAAGCGCCCTGGAGTTTCGTGAGATTTTGACTGCCGATAGTTCTTCTCAACAAGATTGAAACAGCCGCAACAGCTTTCTCAGCCTTTCAACATGAATTTCAGTTGAGAAATATTCGAATCTCCTTGCGCTACCGACTACCTCATGGATTTGAAAGTAATCAGCTTATGCGCGGGGATCGTGGAAATGTTTGGGGTAACAAGATTGATCTCGAGTATACAAATTCCTGACAAATTTGGACCTGTAGAATGAGCCATGAAAATGCATATGTGTCGAAAAACGAGTCAAAATGACCCCATCATGACAAAAAACTAAATTGTAAGGATAGGGACTTCCCCTCGACTTGTGCAACTTTTTGTGGCAAAGCTGTGTTTAGTTGCAAATGAGTGTATTTATCGAAATCAGTCCAATTTGGGTTCAAGTAGGACATAAGGTTGATGGAAACTCGGGGACTGCGCCTACCTGATGAGCCCGAACTGGAAGGGCGAAACCGGTCGTGAGCTGTCGAGGAATTTTCAGCAACCTAATGAGTAGTGCATTACGTAGATATTAATGTTGTTCAACTAAGGGAGTCGCCCATCCGATCAAAATGAGTAGTATATTCGGGCATTTGCTAGTAAAATAGCTTCGATCCGTCAGCCTAAAACTGCTCACACTCAATTGGGCAAGGTGGGTAGAAACTGACAGCGTGGAAGCTGCTAACATCAACTGGCCATCACTCCAAAATCTCCTCACATTACCAACAAATTGTAGGCATCTCAATGGAAGAATAAACTTCATCCAATGAGTGAAACTTCCATGTGAGAAATCGGTGCTTGAGGAGTCAGTCAACACGTGTGACCGCGTGATGTGGATCCATGTTTGAAGGGTGAACTGCGCTGTATCCTGTGTAAGTGCGAGTTGATCACACTGCTGATCAGCCGCTCATGGCCGAACGGTTTAAGTGCTCCAACTACTGGCCAGGAGGTTGCTGGTTCGAGACCGTCTGGAGTTTCGTGAGATGCGCACTGCTGATTATTCCCAATAAGGATGAAACAGCTGTACGGTGCCTCTCGGCTTCTCAGCATAGATTGATCTCAGTTACAGGACGAATTCTCCACCAAAAATTCCCAAACCTCCCCACACTACCAACATAGCCAACATATTGCTTATTATGATATACAGAGAATCATAGGGCCTCAACACGTGAACCCCATTCTGAAAAGCAAAAGGTCAAAACATCTTGCACATCCTTCATTCCTTTCTGCAAGGTAAATTGTCTCCACATCTAGGTTTCCGCCACTCCCAAATGGACGCTAAAACATGGCTGGTTTTGGCAGGCAGTAACAGGACATACGTAACACATGGCCCGGATAGCTTAGTATTTGGTGCTCAATGCTGCGCTACCTCAGTGAAGTACCAGAACACGTTTCCTGACTGTCTCATTTCAAACTCGCTGCTTCCTACTCCAGTCATAGTTCTAAGACGTCGGTGATGAAGGACTTGTAAATGTCTTCACCCGAAATGGTCAAGTCTTGCTGACGTACGTAAATACTGCCTTATAGATTCAGTGACACAACTTCTTGGCAACTCAAGTGGCGTAAATTGCCTAGAGAGATTCCGAACTTACAAATCTGTGTGGTGATTTCTCATGTCACATTGTCGTTCGTGTTAATCTAACTTTCGAAATGCGTATACTACACCGTAACCTCCAGTGCCAGTCCTTGAATTCTCGGAGACATGTTGAAAAGCGCTATGTCCCATATAAAAGCTTCGCATTTCGTGGGTAGGAAGTACGTGCCGAAGGACCAGACAACCCTGGACAGCCTCTTTAGTGTTGCTTGTGCCTCCTGCTCTTTTTTAAGAATGAGAGCAATATCGCTAGACTCTCGTCCAGAAATCTCACCATCAGGGTTTTGGGGGCTTTTGCAGAGTTCGTCTCCTTGGTTCATCACGAACAAAACGGAATGAAAATAAAGGAGATTAACTTCTCCGTCAAACGTCACTGCTTATAGTCAAGCTTTTGGAGAGCTCACCATACGTAGTTACGCACCAATAAATATGTGGATCTAAGCACCGCGTGATATTCACGAACTTCTGGGTCGTACCGTGTTGCGCAGGAGGATCGAAAAAAACCAACCGCCAGCGGAATTAAGCGCACTGTTGAACTCACGGAACAACAAGCTTGTAGGACACCCGCGTGCGTGCCGTTGCTTAACTACTCGATGAAGTGTGAAGATGTAATCCACACAGCCCCATCCCAGCCAAAATCCCGTTCGCTGTTCTCGGGTCAACTCTTCTTGCGTAGGATAAGCGTTCGATTACAACTGATTACAATTCCACACTGTTTCGTCATTTTTCTTGCCATTGTAGTAACAGCCAATACATGCTCACGTGTTCAGGGTCCCCTCGCTTGACTGCTACGATCAACCGGAACTCCTCATCACTTTCGCCCCGTCATTATGACTGTTGTACAATCAATCTAAAATTGCTCTGCTTTGTAATACAACGTTTTCACGATGGTTTTAAAAGTTTTGCCTCTCAATGAAAAAAAATTCAAATATTTTCACCATATTGTTTTATAAATCGGTTATAGAGTAGGACAGATGTTTACTCCGACCAGTGCACGCAAATCCATGTGTATATTAATCAGTGGCAAGTTTTTTTCACAACATTGTTGGTTCCACATCCCTTGTTGCAATACCACTCTCTTGAGGAGCAATTCTATTGTCATCCTACTCTCGTTTGTCCTTCTCTTCTAATAGATTATTCAGCCGCCCACCCCAGCTGTGTGTGTAATCAAACAATTCCGCATACCTGAAGACATGCTCTACTGATTCGCACATGAGATTGACACTGCTTACTGAATTAACCGTCGATTGCACACCAAAACAAGGATGGCCTTTTGTTGCACTGTTGTCATATTTGGTTCAGTTAAACACATTGAGGGATGCACTCTGCTTGGCGCCATTTTATTGACCGGACTTTCTTTCGACTACCGGATAATCTAAATCTGAAGTTCCATTGAAAGCAAAGACTGTTCTTGCAGGACCAGCTACTCAAAGTATGCCGTTTCAAGCCTTTGGTACAATATCACGCAACAGTTCACTTGCTCTCTTACGGTCAGCTTTCAAATGTCTAAGAATAGACCCAACATCTGATGAATTACCGTGGAAGTATAAAGTGCCCAGCCGCCCACAGTAAAACGGAAGTTTAGCCATTAATCAGCCACCGAAAATTCGGTAAAGGCTTACCTTCACGAGGCGAGAATATATTCGGAATCGGATGATTTCCGAGGTTGATTATAAATGCGTATTTTCGATCTCGACTGAAAATATGTTCCCTTCAGTCGTGTGGCTGGCATTTCAGTTTGGCGTAACGCTGAATGAATTTTTAGCGTTATAAATTGAAATTGAAGATGACCGACAGCTGACGCGCTATTGTTTGGAGTTGCAGTTGCCTGGATTTCAAGGTGAGGTTATTCATCTATCGACGCAGAGAATTTTAGAAAATATAAAAACTCTCACTGTAAAAAATGGCTTTCATCAAGACAATCTGCTGATTGGATGACTGTAACAGTCTTACAGTGCATCATTTTTAGCCCTGTGTTTATTACCTGACTTTTGCGTCAAATAACGACCCGCTGTCGACCGTATGTGCGTGTTGAGGTTGCATGAACTGACAGTAGAATTCAGTTGAATGCATCTTCGCCATCCACACTAGCGTAGTTGGTGGTCGCATGAGGCTGCAGTGAAGGCCAAGAGCAGCGAGACAAATCCACCGAATGAGTCACATTCAAGAAGCAACTTGTAATGAACCTGTGAACAAATTTCTCTTTACGTACATCACACCTTTCATGCCTTATAGTTACAAATCCTTTCATGCGGTTAGGCACCGTTTGACCCCAACCGTCTCTGTTCCATCTCCACAATGCCGTATCCAAAGTCACTGACGTTCCTTTTTATTATGTGATTACATTCTCCATTTTTAAACAACTTGCAGCTAAAAAGTTAATCTCAGTTTTCCTGACTGTTTGAACAAGTAAATGGTTACTAGTTAATTTCAGGGCCAGAAAAATGCGGTTTCGAGAACCTTCAGAAATTTCCGGATGGTCATTACATCACTTTATGTAGTGCTGCGTCCTCTAGCTGCCATCTTTTGTGTTTAAATCAGCGGATAAAACTGTTTTGAAGAATTTACGACAAGAAGGGTACTTTTGCCTTCAACGTAGAGTAACAATACAACTTCTAGGTTAGCCATACTCACTTCAGAATAGAATTGTTTTCGTTTGACTTCTCATGGACCTAATGTTTCCAGGACCCAAAGCGCATTCTTCTCCAAGCGCATTGTCGTAGCGATCAAAAGCTCACAAAATTTATGTGTAGTTTTTCAACTGGCGTTCATCGAGATAATTTCAGAAATGTTGTGCGAAATTGTACTTTGTAATCTGAATAGCCTCTGAATGATGCCTAATAAACTTCCATTTGTCTCTCTAACTGGTAGTGGACAGTCACAGTTTGGTCTAGCGTAAATCAGCACCCTGCAGCTCGTGGATAAAGATGCCATCGCAAACCCTGAGGGCTAATTCATCACAATGCCATCAAAGCAACTAAGCGTGCGCTACCGATTAGCTGCCTAGTGCCGGCGAATTCCGGTAGAATCCTATCCGATCATCAGTAAATTTCGGCGTTTCACGGATAACACAGGACTGAAAAGAATTTTGACAAATTTCACTTCCGCAGCCGAATCGTTTGTTGTTACGCATTACGCTGTGGGCTGAAAAGTACAAATCGTGTGCGTTTAACGAAAACGTCCCCTTGAACGCTTGATACACACTGTCTGTTTGTATTAATCGGCTTATCACGTATCTATGGGTTACCTTCTAATAACGATACGGGAAAAACTGTAAATCAAATCCTGGTGTAAACAATATTCCTAGACAAAGCTAGACAAAAAATCAATAGCTTGGTGAATCCACGAGGGTGTAACCCAGTTGAATGTTAAGCTAAAGGTGTCTCTTACTATGTTTAAAAATAGTGCCGAAGCGATCCGTTTCTAAGTTGGGGTTGTTGAGTGTCCATTCAGGGAAAAATCACGCATCATGCGGCTTTCCTCTGAGCAACCCGGGGGATATCATCCAGAAATGAGGTTAAATGGCCTGAAATGTATTCGAGTGCAATGGACGTGATAGCTTGACATCTGAGTTGGCGAGGTTCTAACATGAAGTAGTCTAACTGAGAGTTGCACACCAAAGTTTTCGCATTGTTCAGTCGTAAGCATTTTTACCCAACTTTCAACCAATGGTTCACATTTTATGGTAATCATAAGCCTATTTAATTGTTTTCAGGGAACCGGAAATAGAAAACCGACTATCGGAATCTGCTGCTGACTGCTCGCGCCCTTTCAACTTTCAGAACAGCAAAGGTGTTAAGTCACACATGAATAATTGACCAGCTGCGTTAGTTGGTAGGTGAAAGCCTGAGTCTAAAGAGGTGAAAACCTAAGATGTCCGGTTTAGAAGTTAGGACAGGCTGCAAAAGAGCTCTCGCTACGCAAAATCTGTCAAATTTCTAACATAGGATTCAGCCCTGACTGGGAACTGACGAAGTTTTCCAGAGTGTTTCTATCTCATTAGATGACATCGAAAAGCCACCTGGACAGGTGAAAACAGAACTGTGTTTCTTTTCAGCGAAATAAGTGGAAACATCACGTTTTCTCATTGGTAATCTTATAGGATGCTTTCTGAAAGTGTTCCACATAAACACTGCTACCTTTCCAATCATAATAACTGGTGGTTTCTGCGCTCAGCTTCTGGGGGAGAGCACGTTACACCTCTGCAGACGATCATAGAAAATGTTACAATTGGGATTATACCGCAACAAAACGTAACCTTGTCAAGACACCAACCTTCCACCTCTTCGTTGGTGTAACACGCAAGAGAAACCCTCTCAACAGATCCCACAAGATTCTTGATGCAGAATTGAGATTCGGGATGTATACCCAGGGGAGTTTTGAATGCAAAATTACAGGATGATCTGATCGGATGAAAATTAGACGATGCCATCCAGTCGCAGGCAAACGTTTGCACATCCAATTGCTTCTTGTAGGCAACAAAGCTTGTGGAACTGTCAAGATCTGCTAAACAGCTTCTCTCCGAAGGACATCCGAGGAAGCTCAAACGAAAGTCTACCTCCCGGATACCTGGTGCTCAACTCCTACTAGAAAAATGCCTCATTCCACGGTTCTTCAGTGTTGATTTATTCATTTATTTCTACGTGTTCCGCAAACCAACTGGTCGTACGGCTCAACGTCCATTCAGTGAGGTAGCAAAAAACATTTTCCGAACTGTATAATGGCCGAAAAACTGAGCACGTCATCAGTTTCAAAGCAGAATGAGAAGAGATTGCCGAATGAAACGACCTCAATATCAGCTATCGAATGTTGCCCAAAGATCACCCGAGAAAGCGCACTTGAACAGTGGAGGTCATTCCAGCCAGGATGCTAAAGTCGTCACGCTTGTACGAGAATGATGTAAAGACACTGACTTCACGCTGAACACCAACAACCATTCTCTGAGACTGGAAGTTCCACCATAATGTCAGCTACTTCCAAGTTACAAGAAATGAGGTCTCAATTCTCATCCCCGTAATCTTGCCAGACATTTTTATATCTACTTGACAGACGATGTTTTATCGAAAACACAGATAGCAACCTGTCTACTCCGAATTTCACTGCGAATTCGTCAGGTTCCAGAACAACGCCATACGTATAAGCGACCCACAATTCTAGTATTCCTGGATTTCCAAGGCACAGTTGACTCGGTTGACCGGTCTGTTCTGCTTGACTCGCTTGCTCACTAAGGAATGCCCTGGAAGTTCATGAACATAATAGCTTCTTTGTATTCTCAGAATTGCGGACGTGTGAGAGTATACGGCGACCTCTACAAGAGCCTCCGTACACTAAGTGATGTCCGTCAGGGATGCTCACTCTCCCCATTCCTGTTTACCTACGTGATCGATGACCAACGTCGTTAGGTTACCACGACAACCAAATCTTGTTGACTCTTGAAAAAGTGTCGGATGAAATTCCAGGCACTGATGGACAGGTTGAAAGCCTGCAGGAGAGGCTAGTAGTTCAGACTAAAGCTTAGTGTCCCAGAGTATCCAATTTTACTTGAAACAACGGGTGAACACTCTCAGAAAGCCCGATATTCTTGTGGTCCATTCACTGGACGTCAGCATTTACAAACGTCAACAGTAAAATGATAAACCACGTTCATTAGGTATACAGTTGCATGACTAAAGAATGAGTAGTCCTGTACTCTTCGTAATGGTTCGCGTAAGTGCGACTTAATCACAGTGCAAATCAGCTACTCGTGGTCAGATGGTGTACTTCTCAACTACTAAATGGAAGTTCTCAGGTCTAAATCTCAAATGCGAAATGCTGAAAATTCCGGTCAGGCAAATACACATTTGTTATCCAGCTATTTGTGGATGCGATGAATTTAATCTCGCTACTATTGAGGAGCACCTATTGTTTCGAGACAAGTTGCATCTGGTTCAAAAGAGTCTACACAAAAGTTCAAATCGTTGATGCAAAATGCATTCTTCTGGGTGGCCGCTGGCCAATGGCGATGTGCTCCACGACGACAGTGAATCTGAAGCCAAGTCTGCACTTTGGTAATTGTTGCTGTCGTAATGAATTTCACATTAGGATTTTGAAGTGAGGACCATTGACCGCCAAAGCCATGAACACGGAGACCAGAATGCAAGTCATTTCAACGAAGCCAAGGATGTATACAGTTGATAGCTTGAAGGTTGGATGACATGTATTCACAAATTCAACATCCGATAGAAACAAATTGACAAACGTCTTTATGTTAGTCATTTCTGAAAGAAAGAAAAAAGACTGAGTTACTTCAGAACTAGTCAGCCAGAACAAAAAGGACAATACTGGCAGTGACATGAATTCTCACTAGACAAGTAGCTTGAATTGTAGGGATAGCAGTCGACGAGTAAAGGGATTTGACACATGTTTGGTGCAAGGTCTAGGCATATGTTAGACAAACGAGAGTCCAGACAGAAATGAGAATCTTACCAAAATCTGTTGCTTGTAAAGTTATGTTTCATCGAAAACACTGATAGCAACCAGTCTACCCTGAATTCAACCGTGACTTCCAACAGAAAGTTGGTCCCAACTGACAAAAGTGTGAACCAACGTGATGTGGCAGATTTTTTTCTAAAAAAAAGGTTAGTGCTAAAATGTTACTCAACAAAAATCAGTCTGAGGTAAATTGTGATTGCTCTTGTGGGTAGTCTTTCCTGAACGTCATTTCCTAGGCATATCAGCTGGCCCCGACCCTCGTGCGTACAAACTGCCAAAATAATGGTTATGTCGTCACATCTCTCACAGGCCATGGTGACGATGCTCAAACGAGGGTTTCAAACGCATGATTACAACCTAATGAGCGTCTGTCAGTTCCATTAAAAATGCTATCCATTTGCGGTCACGTTTGAAAGAATTTGATGAAAAAGTTCTCAAAATTTTGTGCTATACATCAAAAACTGGCTGACAAGTAGTTTGCTGGTCAGTTTCCGACCGTTCCGAAACGAATAATTTCCAGACCAAGCCAAGTCAAGCCATAGATTGCTTAATAAGCCTACGTTGGACTTACCTTGGGCCTGATAATATGAACAACACTAACATCGGTTAGCCGCTATATCATTCAACGTATTCAGGCAAGCACAGGGACAGTAACCTGAACCCTGGAAGGCTCTGGCTAACAGCAAGATGTAGCACATACCAGATATATTATCCTCATAGTACAATAAAAAGCGTAAGTGTGTATAGGAGACGGCAAATGGATTAACTTCGGAATAAGAATTTTGCATATATATTCCACTGACAAAAATGGATTTATGCCATTCAGCATTAACGCGCATGAGTAAGTAGACCGAACATTGTCACATGTTTGTTGTCATCTCAGTACTTCGATTAACATTTAGTCGAATAGTTACAAACCAGAGAACGTCCCGTGCTGGGCTCACTTAGTACTATGGTCGCAGCTATTGTGAGTTCTCGCCCACATTTACTTTCAGGTTGAAGGTTAAATTACACTGGAATGTTTCACCAATACCTTGTTAAACACAGTCTAATTATGTTTACCGCCAGGTGTGAAGACCATTTTTATTCCACGTACAAACGTGTGTGCGCTCGGGAAAAATGCTTTATGCCACGCCGCTGCCGATGTGCGTTTAGTCAACATGCTTAGAGCCCACCGGTTCAGTTTAACAGCAAAAAATCACCTGTGTGGAAAATCTAAGATTACTGCTTTAAACCTCACCATTGTAATCACCTGCCCTAAACCATAAGGCTCCGGTGTCATGTGATATTCCCTGAAACGCTCACACAAAAACGAATTATTAAATATTAATAAAAACGTCACAAATGAGAGATTCCGCTGGGTTCCAGGTAAGCCTCCCATCAAAACGAAACTGGTATGCAAATGAGTGTATTTCGCTAAAATATTAATTCATTATAGTTGAGGTAATCGATTGGAGCACAGCCTGGACGAAGGTCCATGTGCCCGGATCGTGCTACACCGCATAAAACCTCAACCAACATTTGGCGGACAATCATCCCAATTTGCGAATCGTATAGGAACACAAAGAAGCATTCGGTAAAGTCCACCCCAGGTCTGAAAAATACCCACTCAGGCCAGCAGAATATCCGAAAAAAATTCATTCCAGACTGCCTGGTATACTAATTATATATCCAGTACGAGACAAACGAAACCAAGAGAAAACAAGGTTATCGATCGGCGAGCTACTGCAAAGTGTCAGCTGATAGGATCACTGATATCGACCAACCCTTGGCAAATCAATGGAAAAACCATTGAGGACGGTAAATGTTACCTGGCACACTACTTGTCATCGGCATTTAGACAAGCATTTCGCGCGGGCACTTGAACCGAATTATGCTAGAGGGATAAATGACTGAGAATAAAGTGCTTCTGCTCACATTGGCCTGCAAGTTCCGCATGAGTAGCAATAGATACTTTAATTGGTCAATCCGTAAATCCAAACCTCCTTTTTGAGTTTACAAGTGTAAACATCCTCATAACGGTTTGTCAGCCCTAATAATTGCACACCTGAACAAATGAATTTTCACTAAATACAAAAATACTCAAATTTGACTGTTTTAAATGTACGAATAAGTATGAGGTTGGTATCCCCTCAGAGGACACTTGCACTAAGGACCATTGTATCTATTTAAAGACTGCCCGACGACAAGATATATTTCGGGCTGTCGAAGAATTTTCAGCAACCTTATGAGTAATGTACTACGTATATACGCGCGTCGAGATATCTCGAATATCGTAGCAACTGAAACATGAGTCGGCCTGGTGCAGCACATTCAGTTGCCTGGAAACATCAAAAACGAGAGAATCAGCTGGGTTCCAGGTGAGTCTCTCGCAAAACCAAATTGATTTGCAACTGAGTGCATTTATCGAAATCAGTCCAATTTGGATTCAAGTAGAACATAAGGTTGACGGAGACTCGGGGACTGCGCCTACCTGATGAGCCCGAACTGGAAGGGCGAAACCGGTCGTGAGCTGTCGAAGAATTTTCAATAACCTTATGCGTAATGTACTACGTATATACGCGCGTCGAGATATCTCGAATATCGTAGCAACTGAAACATGAGTCGGCCTGGTGCAGCACATTCAGCTGCCTGAAAACATCACAAACGAAAGATTCAGCTGGGTTCCAGGTGAGTCTCTCGCAGAACCAAATTTGTCTGCAAATGAGTGTATTTCACCATTATATCTAATTAAAGGCTGCCAGACGACCCAAGATGTCTTTTAAAATTTTTAATCAAAATCCAAGTTGCAAAACAAAGGTGGCCTTCCATTGAGAAAGATCTGTCTAGGGAGGTCTTATATTTCAGGCCACTGTCTCAAGCAATGTGAATTACTTAAACATACAAATAGAACGCAATTTATACCTGGAAATTTTTGAATAAATTCTGTTGTATAGTAAGTGTTGCCTAGGCAACACACCATCACAATGTAGGATAACGTATGAATTTTCGCCAGTTTTAATTATTGTATTTTTTCAATTTTTTCACATTATCTTAAATCTCATTGGACTCACGCCTTCTAAAAAGCTTGACGGTAACCCATTGCAAAACTTTCTAGTAATCCAGTAAGTCAAGCACTGAAGTTGCTAGCTTTGGATGTCACAAAGATATGAAGCTTTGAAAGATTACATTTCCTGGCATGAAAAAAACCCACCAAGTGGCCGTATAAAGAACCATTCTGATACATACCAAGAGGTTGACAGACAATTCCAGTGGAGTAAATTCTGTGGGCTGACTTAATCTTTGAGAACAGAAGCTCATTCGCACTGCATGTCATTGTGTTGAAATCTGTTTGACAGCCAGCTACCCGGGTGGACGCAGTGTCCAGGTTTCAGTCAAACTTACCTTCTTATTGAGCAACAAATAGAAGACAAGTGGTTAAATACACCTTTCTGCTACCTGCGTTGGTGTTAACACAAGGCTTGTCTGAATCTCCAGTTCATGATGCTCTTCAAATAAAACAGGCCCCTTTGTGTTATTGCGGGGAAAATCCTTCTGTCGGCTGAAGCAAAAAGCGATTTTTGTGCGGCCCATTAAGCTAAAGGATATCATAAACAGAAGTTTTGGCTGGATTACTAGGGCACCCTCAGACTTACCTTGAAAATGAGTGTAGTTCGTCAGGACTCCATCCAGCTATTTGGTACAAGCAGAACAGCTGACCTAGTCTAAAAATGCTAATCTGTAATCTTTGTTCTATGCCGCAAGTTTCGAAATATCATCTTGCTCGCAACCTTGAAAAAGAGTTCTTATGAGGAAAATTTTGGGTTTTCCTGTAAAGAGGAGCAGCCATATTTGAATTTTAAAACCCTTCTCAATACAATTCGAAATTCATTTTGGGTTTTCGGGCATTTTTATGTAGGTATGATAATTCTAACAACCAACGCCTTTCGTTAGAGGATTGTCTGTGCCGGTATCACACTCTCCTGTGGTTCAAAATAGTATTTTATGGGCACACTGTCCCAAAAAACGCGGTGCTTTGGTTCCATATCCGCCAAGGCTCCACAACAAAATCGAGGGCCGACAAATCGTCGGAGAATTTTCCACAACCACAAAATTTTCAACTACCGCAAAATATGTGTGAATATATATGCATAGTTAATACGTGTTTTGCAAACTGTCCTGTTTTGTGATAACATCAAAATGTTGAAAAATTCGTAACAGTGCAACTAGACGTGCGTTTCCACATACTGAGTTAGGTCATTTGTACCCCAAAACAGACTACGACCGCCGAACCTTCTTCCTGATTCTCTGATGAGATCTGCAACAGAGAATTGGAAAGGACAGACGCAGTTTGACACGGTAATCTGAAGTCATTGAACCGTTCAAGTCCCGCTGAACTAACAGTTTACTCTTTGTTTACCCAGTACATCTATGAATATTCCTGTGTTTGTTCGACTTTGTCGTCCCCCATTCCAGCTAGTTACAAACACCTCAGTCAGAACTCGCTTTAAAAAAAAGCAAAATAACATAAACATCGTCTATTTACCTCCGAGGAGTCAGATGGGTGCCAACATGCTTAAGTAAGGGGATGCATGCAGTAAAAAAATGTTATTGACCCTAACATGGATAAATATAACCCCAAGCCGTTCATACCAGAAGCACGTGCGGGTTTGCATGACATTTCATTACATCAGGGACGTAGATCTTTGGAATTTCTAAAAATATCTGAAGTGAATGGAAAAACTGCAAGTTTCGCCCATGATTGCCGAATGGAGGGTTAGGCGGTGCTTTCAGACACTACAATTCAAAAACGAACTGTGGAGGGTAAATCGATGCGGACGTAGTTCTGTAAAGATAACATAGAACCATTTTGTCTACATACCTGGAATGCACCAGAGAGTGTATTAGCAGGTTGCCCTCACTGTGACAAGGAGACAGGACGGATTCGATGGCGCGCCTAGAAATGCGCCACCCCTGATTCAAAACGCACAAACCTGTCAGGAGCGACGAAATGTGTACGCAATCCGGAAAACGGTTAGACTAGAAAATGCCCTGTCATCTTCAGGAACTTTGTCTCGGTTACCAAAGGCGTTTGCAATAAAATGCGTAACTAGGACCAGCCCGAAAAGTGCCGAGTGAAATTTTCCGTAAGTGGTTTGAAATTCACAAAAAAAATCCCGACTTCATAACAGAAGCAATCAAAGCCATGGGAATGAAATCATTTCGACAAGTTTGTTGGTGGCTTACTTAAAAAGCAAAATTACTTGGACTGATCTCGAACATTAAACGACAGAGAAAAGGCATATTCTCACTCCAAGTTGGAAGAATACCCAAAGAGAATACAAATCTCTTTGGATCGGAGAAAACCAAGCCAACCGTGGATAACACTGTGAAGAATATGAACTGGATAGGTGCTGAAAAAAACAAAGTAGCACTGGCCTATGAAGAAAGGAAAATCTTCTGTTTGGTTTCCTAAGATTACTGTTTGACCCATGCCTGATATCAGAAAGATGCCTCAGTACAAGCCATAGGTGATGGTCCCGTTTGAGACGTCTAGCCTCAGGTGTTATATATTACAACACACAATTCGTGCAGTCCTGCTAACCTTGGTTGTATAGAATACTTTTTGTCCCTAAGAGTGCTTTAATTCACACGAAAAAAACGTGCCAATTTCAGTTTCCGTTTGACAATGAACGTTGATCACTTAGTCACTCTAGAAAGATGGAAGGTTTGGATTACTAAATGGCAGATAGTCAGATAAGGCAATCAGTTTACTGACGTTAAGCAAACTCTCAAGCAAAGCCTTTCTTGTCCGAAGGAAGTTGAATTATAAGGCGGCTTGGTGCGGCACATTCAGTTGCCTGGGAACATCACAAACGGGAGATCCAGCTGGGTTCCAGGTGAGTCTCGCGCAAAACCAAATTCGTTTGCAAATGAGTGTATTTCGCAAAGTTGACAATTGTTCGTAGCATAGGTGATCGAGAGCAATGTCAAAATAAACTGTATTCAGGGTATTCAGGGGCACAATCTTGAAAACGGAGAATGCATTGAATTTATTTGTTCAGTTATCACCACTAAGTTTTGAGTACAAACATACTGAAAAATTACAGGGCTTAGGCACGACAACCGAAATTAAAGAGCAGACGCCAAACTGGCCGAATTGACCTGAAGTGATACATGATGCATCCGGATAAACCATAACTTTTACACCTAACGGGTCGGTAGTAAGCGGGTTCCGAGTTCAAAATACTAAGATGCAAGCTACCAAATCAGGGAGTTTAATTTTGATAGGAACCATGGCCTCCAACCAACATCCTGCAACTCACCAGCTATTCACCTGAGATCTGTTTTAATACCATCTTGATGTTGCAAATGAGTGTACAACTTTGAAAAGTCCAACTTAAAATTCCGGTGAAAATTTGGAGACTTCACCTGAATAATGAACCCGAATAATTGGACATCCATTTCATGAAGTTCGAAGGGCGTCATATGAAGGCGGAATCATTGTAGTTCTGCACTCTCGTGGCGTTTAGACTCGTTTGTACCACTGGTGCTGTCAAAGATAACGAACCGTATCAGCCACAACGTTTTGTGAACAGTATGCAGGTGGAGCAAAGTGAAACGCATTCTGTAATCAGTGAGGAAAGTCGGTCGAGTGCAACTCACATCAAAGTCTGCATCTTCACCTCACTCAAGGTCACAAAGTTTCTCCTATCTGTATACTTAGTGAGAATACTGTTTGATACGTTGTTCGGGAAATCAAGGTAGACGATTTCGATTCCGTTTTAAAGGCTGAGAAAAACAACAGCCTTATTTTGATGTAAAGTGTCTACGTCATACCAAAAACTCTTTTACTGCTGATCTGAGGATTCATGCAGGTACACAAGTTCGACTGCACGCCTGCCGAATATCATCAAAAGGCGGCCTAGAACTTTCTTACTCAACAGATCATTGTGCTCTTCAATGACACAGTAATTGAGGGCAAGCCTTAATAAAAGACACTGATCCCTCTTAAACGTAATGCACTACTCATAAGGTTGCTGAAAATTCTTCGACAGCCCATGACCGGTTTCACCCATCTTGGGGCTCATCAGGTAGGCGCGGTCCCCGAGTTTCTGTCAACTTTATGTTCTACTTGAACCCAAATTGCACTAAATTAAAAAAGTACACTCATTTGCATTCCATCTTGGTTTTGACGGAAGACTCACCTAAAATCCAGCTGAATATCTAGTTTATGATGTTCTCGAGCAACTGAATGTGTAGCACCAGGCCGCCTCATATTTGGTACGATATTCGAGATGTCGCGATATATGTATATTCGTAATGCACTACTCATAAGGTTGCTGAAAATTCTTCGACAGCCCACGACCGGTTTCGCCCTTCTTGGGGCTCATCAGGTAGGCGCAGTCCCCGAGTTTCCGTCAACCTTATGTTCTACTTGAACCCAAATTGCACTGTTTTCGAGAAATACACTCATTTGCATATCAATTTGGTTTTTGCGAGAGACTCACCTGAAACCCAGCTGAATCTCCCGTTTGTGATGTTTTCAGGCAACTGAATGTGCTGCACCAGGCCGCCTCATGTTCCAGTTGCTACGATATTCGAGATATCGCGATACATGTATACATGTAATGCACTACTCACATGGTTGCTGAATACTCCTCGACAGCCCACGACCGGTTTCGCCCTTCTTGGGGCTCATCAGGTAGGCGCAGTCCCCGAGTTTCCGCACACCTTATGTTCTACTTGAACCCAAATTGCACTAAATTAAAAAAGTACATTCATTTGCATTCCATCTTGGTTTTGACGGAAGACTCACCTAAAATCCAGCTGAATATCTAGTTTATGATGTTCTCGAATACATCATAAACGAGCGATTCAGCTGGGTTCCAGTTGACTCTCCAGTCAAATCCAAATTTGATTCCGTCTAACGTTTAGTTACTAGTCTTATTTGACCCCCTTCGTCTGCTTGCTTGCGCAACGTGAAACTACATTGTCCCTTTTTGGCCTCAAGGAACCACGTCCAACACCATCTGTTGGGTTTAGCGGAGTCTCCCGTCAAAACCAAATTGGTATGCAAATCAGTGCATTTCGCTGACACTGGTCTTTGCTTGTTTTCTCTTAAACAGCGTTTTCACTACCGGATAATCTAGGATTCCCATTGACAAAAAACTTTTGTATACGTTTTCCCGGTCGTATGTCTTGTTGAAAACTGTATTTACATCGCGTTGTTGTGGTACAATTTGGACCAATGCAACTGTTCTCAGCCCGGCGTTCATTTTTTTTACAGAATACGACTACGAGGTACTAAAATGTCATAAAAAAGAACAGAGATGAACAAGAAACTCTTCTGTTAGGAAATTTAACATTTGGTTTGTAAACAGTCGTCATCTAGAGTTTTGCATCCGAGCTACTTAGGCTCTTTCGGATGTGCTACCTGTATATGGGTAAACTGTTCAAAAGCTTTGGTCCAAACTTGCAACTGGTTCTCACTAGATCGCGAATCCATCGCGAATCACCATCACCTTCGTTGACATCCTTAGTTGCAGCTGTAGATGCTGCTTACTGTCACACCATCAGGTCTATGTAGTTGAGTAAGGCTGCACAACGGAAAGAAGAACAGGGGACAGACGGAGGCACTTAGGGCAAAATACTCACTCACGCAAGATTCCCAGGCCTCCAAAACTCAGTCAGACAATCCAGATAGCTACTGACAGTATGGATGAAACTGACATCGGTTAGCAGACATGCAGAGCCTCCAGCCAAGCAAAGGCGGGGTAACGTGGGCCCTTTTTCTGAAAGACTTCCAAAGTTCCGTAACATGTCAAATTCCGACCACTTCTGGATTTCAGCCAATCCAAATCGGATACGGATTACAACGCTTTTCCCGACGTGCATGACACAGTCCAATCAGGTTAGCTTGGAATGCTGGAGGAATTCCTTGATTAAAATACAGTCTGTTTCATAAAAAAGCAGTATTCTGATCACCCCATTGAGAATCCGCCGGTTTCAACCGATACCCGTCCCACTTGTGAGGCATCGACAGTGATGAACCTGATAAACGCGTCCTTTGAAATCCAGTGATAGGTGTCATTGACCATAAAAATACTAAGTGCAAAGTGTTTACGGTGAGTTGACACAGCGTAAGACACTGACTGTGTAGTCAGTTAGCCAAAACAACTACTACGAACTGAAGGTTGGTCCTCACGGTCGAAATTCGGTGAAAATTTGTACTTACTGTTGGTATTCCGATGGGATTTCGGGATTTTAAGGGAGATTTTGTCTTACAAGTGAATACGATCTGTGCCAAAAAAACGAAAAGCATCGTGTTATCGGTTCATTCTTATTGGGAATCATCGCGAATCATCACTTTGGAAAACTTCAGATAGTCTCGAATCCACGACCTCTTAGCTAGCAGCTACAAGCCGCCGGTCAGCAATTTGAGTAACTCGCTGTTGGACAGGATATAGAGCCATTCTTCGTTTACTCATGCGATCCACATCACCTGGTCACATGTGTTGACTGGCTCTTGGAGTGACAACTTCTCAGGTGAATGTTTTAATCTTGGAGTGTTGCTCCTCTGAGCTGCCTATAGATGGCTAATAGTGTGAGGAGACTTTGGGATTCGGTTTACGCTACTAGCCGGGAGATCGCGGGTTTGAGGCCTCCTCGAGTCCAGTGAGATTCGCAAGGCTGACGATTCCAAATAAAGAGGGAATAGCTGTATTGCTCCTCGGCTTTTTAGCATAGCTTGGCACTATTTACAGTAAGAAATCTCCGTTAAACTTCACAGTTACTTTTGGGGCTATGCTTTGCATCAAGTTGTTTCCCGTGGCGACGAACTATGCCCGTACTCAAGGAAGCTTCTCAATGGAAAACGGCATTGAGAGACAAAAACTATTGTTAATCTTTCCTGGGACCTGGAAGCAGCGTACAGATTTTATGCAAATTACTGACTTTTTGATAGAGAAAAGGCCTCAGTTGGGATGTCATTGTATTGCTCTTTATGAGAACACTAAAGTTTTATCTGGATTCAACAAAAGCCGCTAAACTAGAAAACAGATAGTAGGTTCCATCTTGAAGGCAACGATTAGAATAGGGGCAACCACATTAGCACGTAAACTCTGTGCCGCAGTCAAATTCTTCCCCGGAGTACTCATTTAAAGCGCTTCTTGACCACGGTCCTTATCCGTATCATGAATGGAGATCCCGAAAGTACTTTCCTTAGGTCTAAAAAATAATTAGGTATTTTTCAGAAGCACAAGGAACTATTTTAACAACTTTACACACCTCATAAGACCTATTTATTGTCGTCACGGACAGCAAAAGGTGTCTAATGTAGTCTACAGAGGCGCTCTGTGAACCGCTTGATTAACAGCTTAACTATGGGGAAGCCATAAATGATTTGTAAACCAACCATTTCCGTTAAGCCGCATAGTTCCTGGCACATTTGCTCAAATCACGTTCATTTCAGTAATGCTTGATGTTTAGGGCTGTACACACAGTGCATTTTGTGGGCTTTAGAAAACCGATCGAGGGGAATGTTAACCACCCTTTCACAGATGAACCCGCTGTGATGTCCTTGTCACCTCACGGCGGTCGTTTCATGTGATTCCGTGTAGGTTTGGTTCTACGCTGCCTGGCGAAGATGTGCGTACATCAACCCATGTATTGCACTTAACTGTGATTTACAATATCCGTTTAATACCGAAAAATCAACTGCCTTACCTTTACCGAATGCGACCTGACCACCTACATGAAACCCCATTTGCGGGTTTCCAAAAAAAGAATTGCACAAGACCGTCTTTACTGTCGAAATCACACAAGGCCGATTGCGGATTCTCGTTTGGTTCCGAATGCAACGCATGGTATATGGCAGTGACGAAATGGACAAGAACATGTTTATGAGAGGTGTTTGATCGAAAAGCTCCGCGGTCACAGATAAGGGAATATTACCCGAGGGAGTTTTAAGGCTACTATGTAGCTTAACCTGCTGGTTTTTTTAAAGAGAATAAATCGGTTACCTCATTTCTGGACCGCAGGAAACGTCGGTCATTCCTCAGCTTGTTGGTTTGAAAGGGATTAGATAGAATCCCCGAAATTTCTTCCCTTAGCCGACTGTGTGGTATTCCTCATGAATTCCTGAAGAACACGTTTGTCAGGGGACGTTCGGCCGCCTGGCAACCTACAAATCGGGCCTGATGAGGCTTTTTTTGTGTCAAAAGCAAAAGGCTACGCAGCTATGCATCCACCGATTGTTTAGCAAACCCGTCTGAACGGACGACTTATCAGTCAATTTTAAACGCAGTACAGTTCACCTTTACTGTGAAGAAAAATCTGAAGGAATGACCGAAAAGCAAATCTTCTAATGGTTCTTTTTGTCTAGCGAGAATCAGCAAAAATCAAGATGAACCTTTTTGATATAAGCACATCTTGTCTGCTGCCAGTAGTGGGATGCTTCTTGTAACATGTGTTATACAATACCTATTATTAATTTCAGTTTTATACCCTTGCTACCATTCTAAAGTGATTTTTACTAGTGTTATCCGGTTGAAATTTACGTCGAAAACCCCAAGAGTGATTTCAATTTGTCTGAATTTTTTGGTGTCAGAAGTGTCAACTGTTAGTTAGTTATTTAGTTAGTTAGTTAATTAGTTAAATAATTAGTTAGCTAGTTAGTTAGTTAGTTAGTTAGTTAGTTAGTTAGTTAGTTAGTTAGTTAGTTAGTTAGTTAGTTAGTTAGTTAGTTAGTTAGTTAGTTAGTTAGTTAGTTAGTTAGTTAGTTAGTTAGTTAGTTAGTTAGTTAGTTAGTTAGTTAGTTAGTTAGTTAGTTAGTTAGTTAGTTACTTAGTTAGTTACAGACAATGCTCACCAAACTTGATACATTAATAATGCTTCATGAGGTTGTGGTAATCAACCGGCTGAAGCCCCAGAAGCTCGCGAATTTTTATTCTACGGCCATCCAAATACTTCTTGGCATGATTGGATTTCCAGAAAGTTTCTCCCAGTTATCATAAAAACCCGATTAAATTCACAGTATACCACCAGAATGAGAGGGCACATGCCACTTTGGGTCAAAGTACCGGATCTAATTTCGGAAATGAAACATCGCAGTCCTCTATAGCCAGAAAATTGATCGCTTCCGAGACTGCTGAAGTACCCCAATCAGAGCTTTCGCCATGTTTTCAAAAGCAGACTGATATGGCGCTTAGGCTGTTATGGGCTTACTGACACATCAGGCAATATTTTTTGTTCCGTTGACTGAAATATCCGGTCGGTGATCACGAGGTACAGGTTTTGGATGTTGTTATAAAGCCGGTTTTCTAGTTCCTGGCCTTGGTGCTAACGGACAGTTCGAAGTGTTTGCATCACCAGACAGAGTTTTCAACTGTTTATTAAATCGTGAGCAGTACTCATTCATCTGAGCAAGTTGCATGCTTCTGAGCCAATCACTGTCGGTCAACAGTCTCAGTAGCGGAATATCAAGCGCGCGAGCATTTGAACTTATCTCACTGTCTTCTCGGTATCGAGCACGTGACTCCATGGTAAACGGTTTGCTCACCGAGCTTAGCAGTTGACTTTTAGACGTTCCACTCAAACGTACAAGTGTACGTATATATAACTATACAATGGCTAGGAGGGTGGGTAAGCAAACCAACAACTAGGCAGCGTGATCGGGCTTCAGGTAGTTCGTAACATCTTCACGTAACCAGAACAGCCGTAGAGAGTTCCTTTAATCTGCACATTTACCGGGTGGTCTTTCAGATACACCGAATTCAGAGTCAGTCGCAAGCCAGAACCGGCGAACCTCGGGTTTCTTTTAAGGCGGGCTGGTTAATAGCGATTTCAAGAGCTGGTTTCTAGTTTTAGCTAAAAACGGTCTTAGTTAGGACCAGAACTCAAACAAGCGCCCAAAGAGGCTAGCCAAAATGGATGCTTTAGCAGGCTGGTATCTTCCGAAGGTGAACTCACCGGAGAAGAAAGTTCACTACTTGTTAATTAATTACGACTAATTTTGTCCAGACTTATCAGCTGAATCTCCCAGATCCACGGAAGACCTGAACCGTTTTTTCCGAATATTGCTGACCAAATATATATATATATATATATATATATATATATATATATATATATATATATATATATATATATATATATATATATATATATATATATATATATATATATATATTGCTGACTGTCCACATAAGTGGGCATTTTATTTAGCCTAGCCGCGCTCGAAACCCGATTGACCACAATGAAAAGACTAAATATTTGCAGCAAATTTATGGAAACAAGCGAAACTGGACGGAACTGCTCTCATTTCCAAATGCAACTTTGTCATTGATCCAGCTGCGAATGAAAAGTATCGGTTCCCAAGCTCTTTAAGTGAAACAGAACTGCTCATCACCAACAGTTTAAAGAGTGTAAAACTGCCCTCCAAGCAGCCCATTTCCTCCAAAACACATGCCAATCTGAAAATCAGAATGCATATCATTAACACTGAAAAGTCGACAAGACGTTACGCACATTTGTACTTTTGATAGCTTAGGTAAATTTTTCAAGATCTATGGGTACACAAACTTTCCTACCATCTCGATAAGGCTTATATTTCGTTCGCATGATTGAAACTTGATTAATTTCACGCTTATTTATTCATAAATTCATATTCCATAAGGTCTATCGTGTGCATCGTGCACAGGCCTTGACCTTCAGGACTACTTTCCTGAATTCATTCAGCTGGTGGAAAGATTATCTGGGGCGGGGGTCTGAAGGGTGACTAAAACTTTGTTCAACCCCGTGACATTTCAATTTTTTCCAAAGGGCAAAGCAAGCTTTCAAGTAACTGGTGACAAAGGACACTGCCAGGGTAATCCAGTAATTGATAAACCTGGTTTCGTAAACGGGAATTTGTGACCTTAAAAACGGACCCCGCCAACGAAACCGCTAGTGCTCATCTTCCCAAGGAAACCGGTGTACAGTCAACTACTGCTAGTAACTCTCCAGTAGGTTTATTTGCTTTGCGTCGAGGCTTATTTAAAAAAGTTTAGCGCTGCACCATGTTCTTGGTCCTGGCTCTCTGGTCACTCCACAACAAACTTACTCTCCTCACTTCATTCCTGATTTGAAGAGCTCAACAAAGGGGCATCAGTTGACACAAATGACACACGCGTTTCTACCTTCTGAAACAAAAATTCGGAGCCCAAGAAACCTTTGTAACATTGATTTTTTTCTAGCATGATGTCGACAAATGCGGCTTTTGTCCCAAGCCCAGAAAAATAAACACCGGGAATTAACCCATGCGTTAGTTGACACAAAACAAGAGTGCTGAGAGTTGCTGTGGTCCAGCATGTTACAGCTGAGTACCTACACGTGCTCTCAGTGTGAACCCCGACATCGTAGTGACCCAATCCTTACTTCCAATGGTGACTTAGCTAAACAGCGATCTCGACAGCTCTGTTCATACTAACACATTTAAATCAGTCATTGTGTTTCGTGATCACCGATAAACAAACAGTACAACTTGGCGGCAATTATTTTATCACGTGTAAATGGGGATTGCGATCCCTGATAACTGTATTCATACTTCTTCTATGTGACTCAGTTTAAGCAGTTCTTGAGAAAGAAGCGGAATATGCACGAACGAACCTTTTTGCACAGATATTTTGTCCCATTTAGTTGAAATTCATAAAACTAAACTAATGTAGAAATACTTGACAGTGTACGGATGTTACTTCTGCGCCCAACTTCTCAGTGAGCTTGGTCCATCAAACCCATTCAGATTCCAGCACAAGCCCGATTTCGTTCAACCGTTATACCATACCCCACGAAGGCGCTAATATCGTCCAATAAAACGCACTAAATGTGTTTGCTTTGGTGGTTGGATCAGCTGACGGAAAAACCGTATAAATCAGTGACAAGAGATCACGTGAAAAACGAACCCGGTGTACTCTGTACGTGGTGCGATCAATACATTCAGAAAGCGCAGTCGTCTTGTTGTCACAGTGATAGCCTGCTGGTGTTGAGGATGTCAGTGCATGAAAACTACTGCCAAGAGTGGTCAAGTGTCCAGTTGTTTTGCAAATCGTGTGCGCGCGCAAAGAAGTACGGATATAAACAGGACGGATCACGTTGGAGCCAAACAATTCAGGCTGTTTATTAAATGCGCGCAACAAAGTCATTCTGCGCCACTCGGTGTTCGGAGATGGTCATATTTACTATTGCCTCAGGTTCTTGAAGCGGTTCGTATGTCTGCATAGATGATCTCCCTAAACAACACCGCCTCCTCACCCATTTATTTACAAAGTGATTGCAGTCCACAGCAAAAAACGTCAAACTGTCGGAAGGACTGAAAACTGAAAACCTATCTATTTATCTATCTATCTATCTATCCATCTATCTACCTATCTATCTATCTAATTTATCTATCTATCTATCCATCTATCTACCTATCTATCTATCTAATTTATCTATCTATCTATCTGTCGATCGATCGATCGATCCATTTATCCGTCGAAATAAGGGCCCGAAGTGAAGAGTAAAAGAACGTGTATTTTTAATTCGCTTAAAAATGAACTTCACACTCATTGGAAAATTATTCTGCACATGACGCTAAAACTAATGCTACTACTTTTAACTTGGAGGACGCTTTGGTTCACATGGAATGACCCAAAAGCAAGTAAATGTGGGTATTTCAATTCCCGCACTGTCCTTGGAAAATGAGGCACTCTTTTAGTGAAGGCTCCAGAAACCTGAAACAGTGCTCAGTTCTGGTGCATTAAAAGTCCACACTGAGATGTCCACGTGTTACTTGTCAGTTCTGAAACTCCCCGATCTGATCCATGCGGGCCTCAACTATTGATAGCCGAGGGACTACAACGGTGAAATTCGACTCCAAGTCCTCCGAGGGCGCATTTGTTTGGCTGGCCTACGAAAAATGTTTCCCTCCCAAATGTACTCATGAGCAGTGGGATTCCAACTCATCATGCATTGCTACCTACTTCGCCTGGCACGAAGTCGAGCGTAGTTGGCCGACAATTTTTACCAACAACTTACTGTTACACTGCGGAGAATCTCTCACGTTCACATTCTATGCCAGTTAATTTCCATTTGACATGCTGAACTATGGGAAGATGTCTTTGAAACAAATACACATTAGTTGTTGTGCAGGATGGACGGCAACTGGCTAAGTGAAAACCACAGATGGCCACCGCGATAGTGTGTGAACATTTCTGGTAGGGAACGTGTATGTAGGTGGGCCAAGTAGTACCGCGCACGTAAACCACTTAGCCCTGAATCCGCACCGACCTGTTGGATGCCTTCTCGCTTCACTATTCCCGTTAGCAAGAATGTTTTACGAACTGCTGAGTACTCTCGTTGATTGATTTTTTCAACCATCGAATAAATGACTTGGATCAACAGTTTAGGACAAGAAGTTTTGTTTTTTTATTCTAAATCACACCGCAGAGGAATCTCGGATAATTGACAAGTGTCAGTTTTGTGACCGATTTCAGACACATGTCAAGCAACCAATGACATCAATTTAGACGGTGGAGTGCACTCCATCAACTTCATGGCTCGAATCTAACCTTGTATAAAATCTTCATATATCCGGTGAAAACGAAGGGTCCGGAGTGTGTGTACACATTTTTCACTGTACTTCATCTAAAACGAGGTTGCTTTGTTTGCGGGAACTACACGTAGCGGGGATACTAGAAACGTTCGCTTGGGACAGATTTCAGCTAGCCTACTGTTCGCAATCCTGTCACCCTCAAGCGTCTGACACAGCGGGACATCTGTTCTGAGTGACATCGTGTTTATTTTATGTGTTCGGGCGGATAAATCTCCCCTGGAAGCCAATGACGTCCGGCTTCCATTTTCCACAATCTTTTCTAGCCAGTCGGTTTGAAGTGTGTTTTTTCACCTTATCCCACAGGTTTTTTATTTCTGGGTAAAATACTGACGGCGTAAAGATTTGCGTCACACCGTAAGGACTTATACAGGACAATTCTTTGTAAGTTTTCACTTCGAAGTTCGGTCATTTAAACATGTAAAAAGCCCAAGCTGCATGCACGATTCGGTGACGCATTGCAATGAATACCATTCAAAATACCCGAAAAATTATCGTTCGGAAATAAAAATTTTAAAATCAACAATTTCGCGTGATTAAAAGATGAATATATATATATATAGTATTATAATGAAACGGCCTCTGGTCTCTTCCGAGAACACAAAAGTTTATTCCGGATGAATTGATTTTTCGCTCGGCCAATTTCCTCCAAGATTTCACACAACCTCACTCATGCTATTGTAGTAACCTTTGAAGTTTATTTAGCCCCAAAGGAGATCTATTTTTAGCCACTTTCAAGATCCAGTTACTGAACTCAGTTTACGGAGAAGTCTCGCGGTTTATGTGTTGAATTCAAAAGCTTGAAATGAGGATGGTTTACGAAATGTCAGTATACCATGACATGCATCTTCTGTGTGGTTTACTCAGAAAGTTTCATGCTCTGTCGCTAGAAATTTCATGAAAAGCTGGAATTCGCAAGCCGGATTAGTTCTGGATTAATTTTGGTCTAAAAGAGCATTTGCTTCGGGAAGAACAATGGCCACAGCAAAAACTGCGGATACAAAGTTGTTAGAAGCCTAACGCAAGTTCCTGATATGCAGTTGAACAGCGGTCAAAGGATCTGACCAGTTCCACGACACGGCGCTGCTCAAAATAACTCGTCCTTAAATCCTAGGTACAAATGTCCATCACTGAGTTATCCATATGCTAATCTAGCCTTGGCAAGCTCTTGCTACCTCATGGCTCCCATGCAGGTTTACACCTTGCAGGAAACAAACAGACTCAATCTAGAGGAGTATCCAATCAGAGCAACTGTGAGACATTGTTAACTGACGATCGCAAATCCTAGATCGGCAAACAACAAGATTTTGTTTTTAAAATTACCTCTATTCTCAGGTAGCTAGATGACTTCTTATTCAGAAAAAAGTACACCGATAAAGGGTTTCGCTCTCGTTAACACATTTCAGGATCGGGGTGTTGAAAGATATAGCAGTCTAGCCGCTTTTGTAATGGCGTTCAAGAAATTTTGCCAAGAGTAGTAGGCAATGGCAAACTTGGTTCTGAAAAAAACTCCTGTTATGACAACTGGTTAAACTTACGGCGTTTCAGAAGCACTGTCATTCCAGTCTTTTGGTCAGATCAGACGAATCAGTTGGCATTTCTCCATCTTTCCACATGCACGGATATTGGAACAACTCTGGCTAGTCAAAGAACGCAATCTGACGGGTCCACTTTACCGGGAAATCATCAGAAACAATGATATCGATTGCGACAGCAGTAGTATGATTGTGAAAGTCCTTTCTTCGCACCCTGAAAGTAACCTGGATGGATATTTTTGGGCACGAATGTGTTGACTAGTGTTTTTTCTCACCTGCCAAAAAGTTTTGACATTCTATCGGGGCGCGCACGCGCACGCACACGCGCACAGCTTTACCCGTACACGTCACTTTTGCGAAGCAATGTGCATGTGTGTCCCTACTATTTTTCCAGTGGTTCAGCGTCGGAGCTGTTGGGGACCGCGCACTAGGTAAAACAAGAACAACAGGAAGACGATAAGAGAAGGCTCTTCGAACCTGCCTCATTGTGCCATCGAATAAGTACGTAAGAGAACATTTACTGTAGTTCCATGGTTTTCATAAAAGTCGGTCAGCTGTAGCACACTTTCGGTGCCTAACTGCCACCAGAAGGAAGCACGAGGACTGGGATACTGCCAGGTTCCCAATCCTAGACAGAAAAGTTGAAAAGCAGAGGTCGGGTTCAAACCAAGGACTTTCCGGTCAGCAGATTCGCGCTCTAAACACGGAACCATGTCTCCGCCCTCGTCCCCCCCACAAGCCGGAAGCATCAATCCGCCCAAGCAGTGGCAGTGCCGCCGCGCTGTAAAAGCCCGAAAGCGATTGCAATTTAACTGATTGAGCGCCATAGGCAGATGCCAACTGCACCTGGATATCTCATAATCGAGTTACGTCTGAAGGGCAGCGACCAAACTGCCTGCACAGAACACATCGATCGACTATTATCATATACCTATTAGAAAACTCACCTAATTTCGAATCGCTATAACCCGTTGATTAGTTAGTTCGGGATACATTTTGTGTGCACTACAGTACCTTAGGGACTTAGCAGGGTATTCGGCCTATACAAGACAACTTTATGACTTAAGGTCATGCTACATACCCCTTGATTGACCCCTCCAAGTTCTACTAACTGACCTTCCACTTTTCAACAAGCAAAGGACAAACTAGTAAACATGAGTATTCGTAATGCACTCCTCATAAGGTTGCTGAAAATTCTTCGACAGCCCACGACCGGTTTCGCCCTTCTTGGGGCTCATCAGGTGGGCGCAGTCCCCGAGTTTCCATCAACCTTATGTTCTACTTGAACCCAAATTGGACTGTTTTTCGAGAAATACACTCATCTGCAAATCAATTTGGTTTTTGCGAGAGACTCACCTGGAACCCAGCTGAATCTATCGTTTGTGATGATTCCAGGCAACTGAATCTGCCGCACCAGGCCGCCTCACGCACGTAGCAACTGGAACATGAGGCGGCCTGGTTCAGGGGTTCCAGGTGAGTCTCTCGCAAAAACCGAATTGATTTGCAGATGAGTATATTTCTAGTAAACATGAGCTTTTCTACGAGGTGTAACCACTGCCACGTGAAGAAGAGAAGCGCGTGATTTATTCTCTTCTAGTTGAGTACTACTCGAAGATACAACTGGCTGCCTTTTCAAAACGTGAACCTATGAGCAAAGGGAGAGCGCATTCATCGTTCCACAACCTGAGGGTACTTTATGTTAGCGTAATTAAATTCATTTTTGAGACGGGATCATGCGGCTAGTTTCCAAGACACCTCCAAACTGTTGTACTACTCGACACTTAAATTCGATTTGAATGGTTCATCTTCTAGACGAAATTCTGTAAAATCAGTGAAAATTGTTTTGTCAAGCCGTGTTTTGCTTCGAAGAGTATTTGGTCCGTTTGACTTTGAACTTGATCAAAAAAGTTATCTACAAATATTTTCTGTTGGACAGTCGTTTACGGGATTGTTTCTCATAACACAGTCCCCAAACGGACCGAGTAGAACTATTCACACTTGCGATTCGCTCTTCCCGAAAATATGACGTCTCCAAGAGATCATCGATTCCAATTCAACCTTATTGATCTTTTGTGCGTCCTCTTTTGCATATCTAGCTTTCCGTATCCTCCATCTACTTTTATCTGCATCTGTTAATACGTATGAACGCCTTATCACAGCAAAATGAATTTAAATTTACCTGGGCACACCTTTTCAGACAGTTTACCGATGGATGGTGTGACTAAGTTCACCGGAAAACCCTGCTTTGTTTTCTGTCCGTGATCAGCTGATCAACGCACAATATGGTCAGTCCGTCAAACTGTTTTCCAGAATGCGTAGGCGAACAGGACCTAACAACACAGAACAGTTAATAAGCTGATACGTTCTAACTCAGAGATAACATTGGCCTAAAACTTGCCGGGTTTGGCAAAGCCATTCCTGTGGAACAACAAAAATTATCAATTGACCTGTTTTTACCCGAAATCAATTACCGGGACAGTGACATTCTGATACACTCCTCGGGGTCGATTTCGCGTAAAAGCTATGGGAAATCTCGAACAGGTTAACATGTCTGCCCACTGCATCGAGTCCAACTGGTCCCGCTGTGTTTGAATTCTTCCCCGATTTTACTGTCGAACTAATCTTTTGATGAAGGAATCCTTAGAATGTACTTCCTGTACAAGTTGACTTCAAAGTATACTTTGTATTGATAAGGGACGTCATTGCTCTCAAGTAACCTACATGACTCTACATCCTGGAATACTTAATTCCTGACAAGAAATCTCGCCCCTCATTCTACCAATGGGTTAGTGGTGAATTTTCGGATCCATCCAACTCCACCAAGAAGTACGAAAGCACATGGGCTACCGTAGCAAGGTTTCGTTCTGTCTTCCCGTCATTTCACCTATCTTCAGTACATTACGCTCCGTCGATTAGGTCTGCTCCCACCCCTTCTCGCTCGGTCTCATTCATTCTCAGCAAAAGGCCGATGTGCTGGTCTGTTTAGAATGCAACAACCTATCATAAACTTAGACTTTCCGGCTTTTGTTGGACATCAAGCATTCAAATCTTTCCACGCCCAAAATTTGCACTGCTGACAAGCCCCAATGAGACTGAAACTCGAAGAGAGTATATTATTTTCTAGTAGGACAGCTGAGTACTACTCACACAAGCTTCCTACCAACCAACTAACACATTTTGCTATTTTGCGGCTGAAAACACAGCCAAAACGGTTTTTAATCAAGATAAATTTTAATTCAAACAGATGCTTTCTGGACAAACCCTGTGTTATTTGACAAACAGACCAAATGTTCCGGAAAGTGGACATAATTTGACATTTTTACTGACACTGGAAGTCAAAGAAAAACCCACCACTGCTTAGCATGCACAGCGCCAAGATAGGCCTGGAGTAAGATTGTTTGTGACGAATAAAAATAGCCTTAAAAATATTCTGAAAGGATCTTACGAACAACGCCGGCTGGAAGGTTATTTTCACATCGAAATAGCTTTGAATAAGGCTAGGATATCAGTCATGGTGGGAGATTTGGAGTCGACACTTTTGCCCCTTATGAGAAGCCTGTGTCATATTTTGAAAGCAGAAACAGGTTTGCTAATTTCACCCATTTACGTTACACTTACAGCGTTCTTCCTGTTTCGGGAACCTTTACCGAAAAGGCATTTCGAGTTGAATATTTTCACACTTTGTTTTTTGCACTGCAAAGCCTACTTACTTGCATAATTATCGAGCAGCGTTTATCAGATGTGTGCAGCATAGCCCTCACACCGAAAGTAACCAGCTACCGCACGAGTGATTGATGGCTTCTGAGACTTTAAAGGTGTGGGAATTTCCGAACGCTTGTGTTAAACTAGCACCGGGTCTCTCCGTCATCCACACTTTTCTCTTCTTTTCACTTTAAGACAGGGAGGCATCCTTGCTAACACTGATGTCTCTGTCTCTCGAGATGATGATGATGATGATGATGATGATGATGATGATGACGGTGACGGCGATGCTGATGTGATTTTGACCCTACTTAACTTTCTAAGACCAAACGAACCTAGTAATGCTTATGTAAAACGGCTTGTGAAGGTCAGCTTGTTGTCCAGAGCAGGTCGTATTGTCTATCAAAAATAAGGAACAATATGATTTTCCGTTCTGCAAAGAACTGATTATCGGTGTCGAAAAACGAGACGGCTCCATGGTTAGAGTTCGAATTTACTGACCGGAAGGTTCGTGGTTCGAACCTGACCTCTGCCTCTCGACTTCCCATGTCTAGGCTTGGGCAACCTGGCAGTATCCCAGCCCTTGTGCTTCCTTTGGGTGGCATGGCAGGTAGGCGCCGAAAGGGTGTTACAGCTGAACAATATTATATATATTTTTTTAACGAAAAACTTAGGTTGTGTTTAGAAGTTGTCGTAGAGTGTGGGTTCTTGTGCCAATCTCAGTTGTGCCACAATCCTCGCAATCATCAAGGAATAGTGGACCAAGGGCTCAATTTCCCTTGGGTGCAGTCCTCCAGGAATTGACGGACACAAACAATGCTTTGTCTACGTTGGAGAAGAAACTAGTGTAACTAAATATCTTTTCAGGAAAGCTGAAAATCCACTCATTTATTGGTTTTATTTGTGACAGAGATTCACACAAAACCCAGGGATGATCAGCGGATATGGTTTCTGTACCCCTGTTGTAAGTTGATTTAATTTTTGGTCAGACCTCTGCAGTTAAGCAAAACCTCAAGGTTAGGAACTGTTTAGGTGCTCCCTATTAGTGTTCCTCTCAAACAAAAAGTACTGTACCAATGTAAATCGTACCCCAATAAACAAGTAATAATTAATCGTCACGTGTTGTCTCGTACACATACGAGATTTCTTTCGTAATTGCCAAAGTGTCGACATTACAAAGTTCTTCATTAATGCCATTTTGCTCCAGTTGGCAAAAGTGGGGTATTCGCTTAACCTCGGGTTGTGCGTTACTACTTGACAAAGTCAATAAGTAACACATTCGTTCACCCACAAAAGTGAATCGTCCTTCTGATTATCGACCGGTCACAGAGAGATAAATGACAGCCATTCTTGTCGCGTGACCGGTTGGCCCAGTGTTTTTCACGTTTCCGCTCCAGATTCAACAAAAAATGTTGATTACCGGGAGTTTGCGGGAAAAACACGCTTGTTCAGTTGTTTCGTCGACAAAATGGACTTTGGATTGCCGAAAGTCAATATTTCATATTGTACATGTTAAAAATCCGTAGTTCTTTGTAATACATGGTGTGTTGTTTAGACACCTCTCACAAACCAGACGCGGGGTTAGAACTTTGTAAAAAACTGTCCCAGTTGCTTTGTTGTGTAATGCCGGAGCAAGCCGCTTTCATAGTCAGCTACGCATAAAGATGAATGCCTTTAACATTGACGTTTTTACAATCAGCTTCCGGTTGGAACAAACCCCTACTATCACGGAGCAAACGACATGACTAGATTCTGTGCGCGAATGAATTTCTAATCGAGATTCTGTTACAGCAAGCACCCCTATGGACGATACTGTAAGCATTTAGGACGAAGAAACTTCAATATTTATCCTCTAGGGTTACCTTTTTTCCTTCTGGAAGCGGCCACATAGGACAGCGAAGAATATCTGGTAGAAAACACATTCTAGCCATTAAACAACTTTGTAGTGCAATTGAGAATTATTCACTAGTGTTTCTATTGGGTTGCTTGGTAACCATCATCGTCCAGTTAAATGAAATTTCTCCCATCACATCAAACACACTAACTATGACTGAGTGGGGCGGTAAGCACAGCAGACTTTTGCTCAATCCATCATTTTTACGAGAATCACTTGATATGCCAACCTGCCTATCGGTGCTTCCAAAATTCCGGTTTACCACCTTTACCCGACTCATGACATGCACGCTGTTGATTACTTTCGACAAATACCTCGGACTTTCACCTTGTTCTGGCCTCATTTGCTCCAGGAAACCCCCCCCCCCGGAACTTCACCACCTACCCACAGCTCAAGAAAATGAATGTGTTTTTGTCAATTTTCCTGTGGCCGTGGAAAGTAAATCAAACAAACCGCAACAAGATTTTGCCAACCCAGCGAAGTTGCGACCAACAAAACAACAAAATCGGCCCGAAGACTCTTGATGAAACTAGCCTGCTTAGTGGTAAATCTCCTTGTGGGTGTCCATTCACAGCGTGAATTCCTGATAGTTTTGTCATCGTTACCGCCCAAAAAACTACAAGGAATGCTGAAACAATGGCAAACTACAAATGCATTCTTTCAAACCCAGCCAACAACAGATCAGGTTTACTATGTTTATTGCGATGATACTATATATCATTGTATGGAGTGATATCAAAATAGTGTTTTGGTGGCCCCTTTTCATCTTTTGTCGCACTACATCGTATCTCGCTTTTCCCGCAGAGGCAAGTTTATTGCAGTGTAGACATACTCCCGGAGTTACTGGCTGGCCTCTTACCATGGTTTTTATCAGAAGCCAGACAGAGGTGAATCCATGTAACGCCTGAAACTTCCACGATACTGGGCTCCCTTCAACTCTCCTACCTGATAGCCTCAGTCCATCGAGATCATAAGGACGGCTCTTACCAGTTGTGTTCTGAACCTGTGCGTGGTGCAAAAGACTGTCCAAATAAAAAACGCTCAGAAGGGTCGGGATAGTGGTGCAACCCTTGGGCTGAAAAGTTAATCAATATACTTGGAATCCTTCAAAACTCTCACTTAGGCGGACATTTAGATGTAAACAGTGATTCCGTGGTAGGCCGAGCAACACAAAAATGTGTCACATATTTGGAAAACATAAGCCTTTCAAGTGGGGTATATTATATTATTATTCGTTCAGCTGTAGCACCCTTTCGGTGCCTAACTGCCATAACGCCAGAAGGAAGCACGAGGGCTGGGATACTGCCAGGTTGCCCAAGCCTAGACAGGGGAAGTCGAGAGGCAGAGGTCGGGTTCGAACCACGGACCTTCCGTCGGTAAATTCGCGCTCTAACCACTTGGGCCATCTCGCCCCCCAGTGAAGCAATCTCGCGAGAACAGTTTGAACTCTTCATCAAGAGTAACTTCGTATACACTGTCGGCAAAAGCAGCACATCCGCACTGATGAATTGGACGCGGATATACACCGGGGGTCCCGGTTACACAACGGTGGCGGGATGTGAATAAATCCAATGGCTCCCCCGCTGACCGTCATTTCGTACGTCGTGGCAAGTATCCACGTTTCCGAACAACCAGAGCACCTTTGTGCACCTTTGTAGCCGAGTTCCAGTTTAAAAGTGCACATCTGTGAAAGATGCCGGCTGGGAATGTGTTCTTGTGGCTGTACTCAGCTAACGTGAGATGTGAATCCAGGTAGCAATCACTTAAGAGGCCAATATACAGCGTGGCTATCGAAAGAACAACAACCCTATGAATGTTAAAACTGTCTTATATTAGCTGTTCGATATCCTAATTAGTTTGGAGTACCAGGAAGTTAACTTTCGAATCCAGTCTGAACGAATATCGACGTGAATTAGGCCATTTCTCTCATCTGGGTACCAGTTGATCGAAATTCTATCTGAGACCTGCGCGCGTGCATCTGTCCATCGATCAAAACCGCAGATGAGTTTAGAAGCTTATCTTATCTATGTTACATGAAACAGATGGCTATTAGGTTTATACACAAGCTAACAAAGCTCGGAGATGTGCCTTAGGTTATTTTTGCCAACCCAACCAGCAGTTACACTGGAGGAAAAACCAGCGACATGACAATCAAATTACCTCGGGGATGGTCTGATGAACTTTGTATGCTTAATCTCCAGGTAAGATGGTTGCCGTTCTGTTGTTTCCATTTCTGTAGATATGTTAATAAAACTGAGGTTGGTACTAAGATTTTAAACGAACGGAACAGTTGTCATCCTCATCCTCATCAACAGTCGTCCCCTCTACCAAGCGGATGGTTGGATGTTGAGATATGTACTGTGACGAATACCTCGTCGTCTGATGGATATACCTATCTCCAGAGGAGAACACAAATTGATAAACATTATGAAATGGCCAGAGCTGTTAACTCACTCCGAGATGTCTGACGGAAACTACGTTTGGACGTTCAGTGTAAAATTTTGTGTCAAAGGCATTTTGTTATATTTGCTTTAGGACTTCGCTAACCACATCATCCTCGAAAGGAAGACGGAGATCGATTCGATTTGGTTTGGCCTCCTTCATCGTTTTCTCCCGGAAACCGTTCGATATAGCCTATCATCGGTGATCCACTGTTCCCAACAGTGCCAAACACTGAAAGTTTTTAACGTCTTCAGCTCGCTGCCATCCTACTTCGAACCCATGCAACAATAGGTGCGCACCGCAGCACTGTAAATCCGACCTTAACAGACAAGCTGAAGCGAACTGCCAAGACAGGATATCAGGTTATGAGATGAAAACTTAGTCAGTCGGTTTTTACTGGAACTGAAGTCTCCCACTGAACAGTGTAAAGTGACTTGATGAGCTGCTGAGTGACTGCGTCGAACAGTGTGTGTTGTACAAATGTTTTTTTGACAGTAGACCCTATGGCAACCACTTCTACTGTGGTTCAGTCCGTATTGGCGGTCTATGCAATATTCCGTGGATCACGAACCGGTGTTATTGGTGTGTGATTTGGTTGAAGTTAAGAGTGTCTTGCGGTTTTCTGACAACAAGGATATTTTGTCACGTGCCCCCAACATAGTTTGCTGAAAGACAGCAGCCGAGGGAATACCAAACACGAACCAGCCCGGTTCGTGGAAAGTACCAGTTAATAACACCACCCCCCCTAGCTTCCACCCTAGGGAATAGCGGTCACTGCAGCATGGGTTATAGGACATATGACCGCTAAATATGAAGTACTGGAAAGGTTAACTGTAGATGGTTTCGTAGACATTTGAAAGTGTCAATCTGGTCTGCCAATCAATATGGGCCTATATAATTGGTATACAGCAGTGATTAGTGGCTTAAAGTGAACGAAATCTTCATCTAATTTTCCATGTACATTGCGGATTTGACGGAAACCTAGTCCATCGAAAAAAGAGGAGAATTATTTGCTTGAAAAGGATTGTGGCATGTTGCTAGCCACAAACTCTGATTCGGTGTCCGTGGTGCAATGAAACGCCCAGGGATTGTCAGACATTAGGCGATATATGTCGTGTACGGCGTGTGGCTGATATGTGTTGTCAGTGGGCCAAAATATTGGTAGCTCGGGTGCTTTTATCAGTAGCTGATCAGATGGTCGTTGATCTGTTCGCCGAGCTTGGCAACTGGCTTGCAAAGGTTTTGTCCCCAGCCGAGGAGACATCGTCAGGGCGTGGTTGAGTGGGTACTTCCTGCCTGCCTATGTGCGTTTAAATGGTTTCTGAAGAATAGCTTATATCCTCACACGTGATTGGCTAATTGATAGATAATTTTTCCGTAATATTACCGGCCCGTTTGCAATTTGCGCTGCGTTGTGGCCTGCATATCTCGTATATTCCAGTTAGCCAATCACAAGTGATACGCCTCAGCTACTCTTAAAAAACTAGATTAACGCAGACAATTAAGGAGGAAGTACTCACTCCACGACACATTGACGATGTCTCTTCGACTGGGGACGGAACGTTCGCAGGCCAATTGCCAAGCTTGGTGAACAGATCAACGGCCATCTGATCAACCACTAGTGAGATCAGTGTTTTTTCACGCATTCGTATTTGCAACCCAAACAGTTCACCTGCTGTTCACCAGTATAGGAGTCAAAGATGTTACTAACTTGGTCCAGATGTTTCTTGACACCAAAGTGCGCTCCAAATTGGTCACATAAACTGGCTTCAACCACTGACATTTCAATTTAATAACCTAGCGTTCACGGTCATGATTGTGGCCGCTTCTGGATAAGCAGAACGGCCGTCTACTTGAACTAGTTCAAGGAGTATGTGTGGACTGAAAATGGAGACCGATGATACCATGGCTTTTCCATATGTTGTAGGTGTTGTAGGTGACCAAAACTACTTCGATAAAAGGGTTGGATAAGATTCTAAGAGTTCATGAAGGGCAAGAAGAGACTGGTTAGAAATGCGATACAGAATTTACGGATAGGCCCAGATAACCAGCCTACCAACTGTATAAATTTAGAAAGGGTTTGAGTATCGGGTATGACGCAATCAATTTTCATTATTCAGTCCTGAAAAGACAAACGGTTCAGGTCTACCCAACCAAACTGTACTCTACAGTTGCAAACACAAGTTGGTGAGAAATCGTACTTTCCGGGAAGAAAAAGATAGTTTTTTAGTGAGAAAAATTTAATTGCAATTCACAGATGGCTTGGTAGTTGTGAACGACTCGTTTATAGCAAATAAATACCGGCCAGTATAAAGATTTTCTGTGCAAATTCCCATGGAAACGTGATTGTGTGTTTCTATCATCACACACAACCAACATCCTCCAACGCAGCTGTGAGGAAATCATTCTCTAAAATGATAGTGGATGATGGAACCAGACTGTCTAATAAACGAAACCATGGTGTTATGCCGAAATTTTTCATTACTTGACTGATACGCATGTAATCTGGGGAGAAGATCGGAATACGTTGTATATCGTCAAATCTGTTTAGTTTCAAAATTACCTTGGTCATGTGAACTGTCGTTATCTGATTCCGTGTACGAATAATCAGTCAATCTATAAGTACCACAGAAAGAAAGATAATTCACACGACTCGTCATTCGATGAGCTAGTCAATAGGTGACTACGTGATGTGGATCACGTGATCGAGGGATGAGTGACGCTACATCCCGCCGAAGTGCGAGTTATTCATACTGCTTCTTGGGCGCTCGTGATCGATCGATCGAACTGTTTTGTTCAAACCACTAGCGAGGAAGATGAGGGTTCAAAATTTCACTGAGTTTTGTTAGGTGTGCACTGCTGCTGATTCCCAATAAAAATAAAAACCATAACAACTTTGCCTCTTGGTTTTTTTCCTTCCTTTCTTGAAGAAATCTAACTCGAACCTTTCCAACTCTCCTCAGACTACCAACAATAAAGTGAATGAACTATGTCATCTAAAACTTAAAATTACTTGTCTAGTGAGAGCAAGAGATTGCGAGGACCAGTACGATTCGCATACAATACGCTAGAAATTGTGGTGTTTACCAACTTTGTGGAAGTATTCGATAAGTGGAAATCGCTTCGGCAAATAACGTAACTCAGTTGAGCACATCAGCTATCGTCTCTCCTGATTGCGCATACGGTGGAGAAGCCAAATTCGGATCAGAAGTAATCGAACTTGGGGCCGATTTGCAATGAGCCTGAATTGTTGATTTCCCTGCCCAATGGCTGCAAATATCGCCCAATGATAATCCAGTTCATCATCCATTGAGTAGTAACAGATCAATACTGCCAATTCTGATTTAACATTCAGGTGGCGGTCTGATTGACTGTCTAGTGTTAACGATGATCTCCGAATGAATCTTGAGTGACAGAAATAACCCAGGACATGTTTGTTCAGTGTATGGGGGACGAAAAATTGTGCCATTGGCTGACGCAATTTGGGTTCGGTGGTATGTGCGACGCTGTTTTCAATTGAGCGACCTGGTAATTGGTCGATTCGGGGCGGGGAACTGCCTTGTTCCCCGTCATTCAATCAGGCATATCTGATCACCAGCTCAACGCGTTTTATGGGTTTGTATCACGTGAAAATGATTTTCCGCGTAAGGTTCGCAAATGAATGCATGGGAGATTCACGGATAGATATTCATTCTCCTTTGTTATGTTCATTATTTTCCGAATAATTTTTCGTCTGTTGTTGGTTTATCAAAAAGACAATTCCACCACAAAAACTGAGTGTGGTACACTTTAATTGAATTTTACAAGTCTCGAAAACATCTACAGTTGATCAAAAATTGTCCAATAGGTTCCGGACGTTCGTGTTGCTACCTGACGGGAAAGTCTTGAAATGTGGGTCGGTCGATCGACACAACCAAGACAGTCACCGAGTCATCGTTTGAGAAGTCGGGAAAACCAATCATATCGCTCAGGCGTGAACATAATCGCCTCTGCAGACGTGATAATTCACTTGCCTCCAGCTTGCATTGATGGTGTATAGGTAACATGCTGGCTTCATATACCAGATGTCCAGAGTTCAAACCCGAGCACAGCCAAGGATGTGCATTGTTGATGAGCTCTGATAAGAGCAAAACTTGAGTCAGGCTCTTCCTCCCTTCGGCGTGGACCGATCAGTATGATTATGCCACGACAGAAGGACGATTGTTCAAACAAAGTGATGTGAATGTGACCATTAAAGTCCCGCAAACATTTAAAAGCAATATATGTTACTGTTTGATCTGCAAAAGTTGTTTCGCAATTCAGACAAAAACCAACATAACATTCGTGTCTTTCCAAATGGTAGTGAAACTATCAAAGCCGCTTGGTGAGCAACTGTGGAACTTGTCCGGGCTACTTCTAGTTTTGTTCCGGAGGCTCAGTTACAGTGGCTGTGAAAAATAACTGAACGTTTCGATCCGCCAATTCAGAGTAACACTGATGTTAGCGTATCTATCTCCTTTCTTTCTAGCTACGCACTCTGCTGCTGTTTGCATGGTTATCTGATAACCTGATCACTGTATGCTTCTCCAATGTCCTTCTCGGACTCATCAGCAAGAGTCTTTGCAATTGGTTTGGGTGAAAGCCTGTATGGATCCTCGGACACTGGCGTACAACTTACTCACATCCACCTCTTGCTCCATCGATACGGTTTTCCAACCCGTACAAATGTACAACGATTTGGCTTGTCACAGTGCCTATCCATATGTAGCCCGAGAGGATAGAGTAAACTCCTTCCTCTGCCTTCGTTAGGCTGCCCTTCTAAAGTCCCCAGAGTTAAATTCTGCCGCCAGTTTTCTGATATGTTGTGTCGTGGCTCCATCCGTAGCTGTCCCAATAACCCATCCCCGTCAAGGTCTTAGAGCAGTTATGGTGACAGCTCTCCCATCAAGATCTAGGCCACTGTAGCAGTCGTCTACGGCTCACTGAGGACAATTAGTTCCCTTACTTAAGCACCATCTCTATGGGGGGCAAACTCTTCAATGACCGACCGTTCATAGTTCGTCGTCATCGATTCTCCTATCTTTTACGCCCCAGCTGTCCATTTCCTAAGAGGAAATGTCTTCCCTGTCTTGTGATACTCCTCAGTACGCCCTAACAAAGCCTTCTCTCTAAAGCCTATCTACTTTAGTTGTCATAAGTGATCTGTCCTTCCGCTGCCTGCTAGGCGAAGTAAGAGGACGACTGGGATCTTCACAACTGCTTAACGAGTACTACACTTTCGAACTTCTGCCACTCCGATTTGACCACATTCTGGTCACGCTTTTAACTGGTTATGCTATCGTACGCCTAGCAAACTTTTGCTCGAAAACCTGCTTTATTTTAAGCCATCCTAAATGGCACTGGCCTGCCGGCCTTTCTTCCCTTTTTGAATGAAACACTTTGCAGGTGTAAATAACAATGGAAGCAAAAACCATCTCCCCGAAAAATTCGGTCCTGTTCTGACCCAGAACAAGTTCTGTGTAGAATTATGTTCACAGTGCGCCCATACAAAATAAAGGTTGTAAACGATGGCTCTTCGACGGAAAATGAAAACCTGAGCAATATCAAATGCTTTTCTAACGTGTTGCAGGAAACCAGTAGACGGGGGTTCATATAGGTCGGATGTGCGACAATTGAGGAAATTGTATCTAAGTTTTGGGAAGTTCTAACCACGGGATTAGAGCACTCGGAAGGCGATGGAACTGATCTCAACAGGTGCTGCGGGTAAAATTGAACTAAATCAAGAATACGCTGCCTTAAAGAGGATGACTACTCAGATTGAATGAGGAAATTGACTTGGCGTTTGTGAAGACAATCCAAATATGACAGACTTAAAAATAAACTAGAAGTTTTAAACCCCAGCTTCCTTGAAACACAAGTTCAGATGAATGGTGGGCCACATGAAGTGACGAGCTACAAACGTACAAGGATCGCCTTCCTCATGACTTCTTCCCTGAACTGAAATAAATCCGTAGACCAAAGGTTGATGGAATAAAACCAAACCAGGCAAACATCTTAAATGATGTGGCTTCCGTGACTAAAGGGTGAGTGGGGCTGTATCCTGTAAAAGTACGGGCTAGTCGCACTGCTGATCAGCCATTCGTAGCCGGAGGCTTACGTGTTCAAACTACTGGCCAGGATTACGCAGTTTTGAAACTCGCTGGAGTCACGTGAGGTGTGAACAGATAATGATTCCCAGCTGTACATTGCTTCTCGGCCTTACAGTTTAAACTAGCTCTACTTACAGGATAAAATCTCAACTGAAAAACAAACTTTAATAGCTCGAACAAATTTGTGGTAGCTTGGAAATAGCAAGCGAGCGATATAACTCTCTTACTCCAAGAGAAAATGAACACGCAAACATCTAAGTTAGGGGAACTGCAGAACGGAAAAGTAACGAGACTGGATGGCTCACCAGAAGAGTGGTTCAAGCTGCAGAACGAACTGCTCGACCTATAGCCAAACGAATCTCTCGTATAGAGCAGGCAAAACTGTGCGTGCAATCCCCCTCAGTTCATTGAACGTTGGCATTAGGAACGGAAGCGTCCTTGGAAAGTAGTGTGAAATTCAAGGCCGTAGAATTATGGTTGTCTAAAGATAAGTGTGCTCGATGAACGCGCATCGTGCGTCAACCAGCCGATCTGTGAAGTTCACCAGTGTCATCCTACGAAAGCTAGGCTGTGTGGACAAACTTGTCGACATTGTCAAGTCATCCTCCCGCTTTGATGGGCTAGGACTTGTGCAACTGCCTCCATCTGGTCGGAAGTGCACGCCGAGTTAAAGCAAAGTCTCGTCCTTCTCCCCGGGCCTCATTCAGTCCCTATTTGACTAACATCTGTTCACAGATGTTTCGCTATTGTGAGGGTTAATTATTTACACATTTCGGGGGTTTCACAGACGTATTGTTGCTGTGCTAGGTCAGTGTCCCTATCTCTCTGTTTGAGAAAGTGTGGTTTAGCCGTAATACGCTACTCATAAGGTTGCCGAAAATTCTTCGACAGCCCACGATCGGTTTCGCCCCTTTTGGGGCTCATCAGGTAGGCACAGTCCCCGAGTTTCCGTCAACCTTATGTTCTACTTGAACCCAAATTTGACTGGTTTCGATAAATACACTCATTTGCAAACAAATCTGGTTTTGCGAGAGACTCACCTGGAACCGCGCTGAATCTCCCGTTTATGATGTTTTCAAGCAAAACCAAAAACTTGTTCGCAAATGAGTGTACTTCGCTAAGAGTGTGGTTTATTTTCGCATTCTAAAAATGAGTTAAAACGACTGAACACAAAGTTCGTTTTCTAAACCGTTCAACTTTTGTCAGCCTTCACGCCTTGAGTTCGGCAGAAAACACCGAGAAAACTCACAATATACTTGGAAAGTACTAACTCAGCATCGCAAAATTATTGAGACTAACCTCCAAAAATCTTAGCTGGTTGCCGCAGTCTTCACGAAAGTCGATAACTAACACTCCACCCACTCAGATTGATGGTCCTAGCTATGTCCCAGAAACCCATTATAGGGTTCATAATCGCATGGGGGCGAGACGGCCCAAGTGGTTAGAGTGCGAATTTACTGACCGGAAGGTCCGTGGTTCGAACCCGACCTCTGCCTCTCGACTTCCCCTGTCTAGGCTTGGGCAACCTGGCAGTATCCCAGCCCTCGTGCAACCTTCGGGTAGCATGGCAGTTAGGCACCGAAAGGGTGCTACAGCTGGACGATTTTTTTTTCATAATCGCATGCATCCTTCCTCACTAACTGTATTGTTTCTTTGTCCTCAACTCCGGATTGGACTTGTGCCTCACTACAAGGATTCAAAGGCACATCTCGAGGTGTACGGAGATTCCGTTTTGTTTTTTGTGGTCTGTAACCACAAAGATGTTTCCGTTGAAATTGTTCTATAGGAATTCTTTCGCCTAGCTCAAACCAGATGTACTTCGTTTTGCCTGACAATTCTGGCTTCTGCAGAATGATTCAAATTCAATTTATTGTTCCCCCGTTGCCTTGGTTCTCCCGTAGTTTGCTGGTAGTATTTTGACGGTGAGGCGATTAAGCATCTGTCTTCCAATTTTTGTGGGTTCCAACTATCCTTATCTAACACCCATGTAACATTTTGGGCTGAAAATTCAGGGCACAAAGATTTCCGCGGTTTTTTTTGTTGTGGGACATACTATCCTTTCCGAGGTTTAAATACCTTTCAAACGTATAGTTCACCACAAACTGTCAGTATTTTGCAATCAATCGTCTGGTTGATAACGAAGAAGCGCAGGTAATTAGATGTGTATTTGCACCTTCGTGTATGGTACGTCTATCGATAAAACTTGATGCCCGTTGACAGTTTGTCCCAGTTCAACGTGAATTCCTACCGTATTGATCGATAGCCCAACCAAAAGCAACTTGTGCACTGTATGCGATTTCAGATCGATACATCAACGTTTGTATTCTAATGCGGGTTATTAAGAAATAAGATGAATGCTTGGAATATTAACTATCTCGAAAACGTATTTTCTACCGCGTTCAAGAAATTTTTGTTGGTTGAAAAGTGGGTCAAAAACATCAACGAAAATCAAAACTCTTTCTTGACAAACCTGTCATCCCATGAGCGGCACTCATTGTCGTATCAGTCATTGTTTACCTATCAGAGTGCTTGCAACCCACCTAACCGACTGTGTCAAAAGATACCTCCCTGACCTGTCAAATTTGGTGACAAGCTGGTGCACTGAAGAGTCAAACGGGTACGAACACTGACTAGCGTACATTCCATTCTGTGCGGCAACTTCCATTTTGGGTGATTCCAAAACAGCTTTAAGTTTTGGCAAAGAGGGGGGAATTTGTTCCAGCTTATGGTTGCACCGGTACTTTGTCTAGGCGAATGAATGACTTGGATACTGTGCGAGATAATATCAGCGTTAAGTCGACTTTCCCATAAAATTCACTGTACGAATATCCAGTGATATTGCATACAAAAGAAACGTATAACTGTGGAACTTTGCGAAAAACCTGTAAGATTCCATCAACACCTAAGTAGCAAAAAAACCGCTTTAGACCAGCCACGACTTTGACACACCTCTTTGTGATTGGAAATAGACTATTTGAATGCCTGAAACAAAAATGCCATTTTAGAATGTTTGGTTAGTGTATCTCGAATAAATAGTTCCATTCGTAATGCATTACTCATAAGGCAACGTCTGTGAATGGGTCTCGCAAGCGGAATGTTGATCGATGTTTGTTTATCGTGTCTGCGTACGCCCCAACTGACTGTAGCTCCGACACCGTCAAAGACAGGTTTTATGACGCCCTGAATGCCCTGCTGCGGCGAGCTAAAAGCTCAGACATCGTGGTGGTTGCCGGAGATTTGAGCACAAGTGGGCAGGCTTAGCGTATCTGAGACTCAATTAGGAGGTCGACATGGATTGGACTCGGTACGTACGGACAGGGAACGATTGCTTCAGCTGTGTGCTGATCGCAGGCTGTTTCTATGCAGTACTAACTTCCGGAATAGCCGAAGTCGTCTGGCCACATGGTGTCCTCCAACGACACGCCGACCACAAACTCAAATCGACCACATCGCCATCAGTTACCGATGGCGCGGATCAGTAACTGACTGTCGGTCGTTTTGGAACACATTTGTGGATTCCGACCACGCGCTCGTCCGGAGTCGCTTCTCCCTACGTTTTCCAGGACCGCGTAAGGTGCGGACAAATCGCTTGGCAACTGAAAGACTGGCAGATCCGGATGTTAGACGAACTTACCAGAATCGTCTTCTAGGGTCTCTTCCAAATGCTCCACCATCAGATGTGAACGCATACTGGGACGAGATTGCCACCTCTTTGCATAGTGCTGGGAATTTGCCTGTGGCACGGCACCACCAGGCGCACTCAAGCACTGGATATCAGACCGAACGGTGGCACTGCTTAAATCTCGGAGAAATATCCCAGCCGGCCCGGAACATAACTTGGTGCGACGAATTATCAGACGTCAAGTGAAGGTGAGTGTGAAAGCCGACCGCGAAGTGTGGTGGACACAGAAAGCCAAGGAAATGGAAGAGGCCCAGAAATCCGGTAATGCCCGAAGATTATTTCAGTTGATCCGTGCGACCGGTCCCCGGAAACCACCTGTGAGCGAAACTATCAAGGATCGGAATGGAGTGACCATCTCGAATAAAGAAGAACGTCTCGACCGATGGGCCGAATACTTCGAACAACAATTGTCATGGCCACCAGCTGGCACCCATCTGGAACCCACAGGTGACGTAGAACCCTGGACGGTGAACGTGGAACCACCTACGGCCTCGGAGGTTTATGACTGCATATGTTCTCTCAAGCGCCACCGAGCCTCTGGTCCGGATGACCTCCCACCCGCATTGTTCAAAGATGGGGGTGAAATCCTCAGTCAACGCCTGTCTGATCTGTTTGCCTGCATCTGGGAAAAGGAGTCTGTCCCAGACAACTGGGGAGAGTCGGTGATAGTGCCCATTTTCAAAAAGGGGCTCGTAGTGAGTGTGGCAACCACAGGGGGATCAGCTTGACCCCGGTCGTAACGAGACTGTTGGCGTCACTTGTGCTTCGTCGCCTTACGGTGGCTCGTGAGACACTGTCTCGAGAGCAGCAAGCGGGATTCCGGCCTGGTAGGGGTTGCGTTGACCAAATCTTCACACTTCGTCAGGTGCTAGAACAACGCCATACGTATAAGCGACCCACAATTCTAGTATTCCTGGATTTCCAAGGCGCATTTGACTCGGTTGACCGGTCTGTTCTGCTTGACACGCTTGCCCACCAAGGAATGCCCCGGAAGTTCGTGAACATAATAAGCTCTTTGTATTCCAAGACTTCCGGACGTGTGAGAGTATACGGCGAGCTCCAAAAGCTTCCGTACACAAAGTGGTGTCCGTCAGGGATGCCCACTCTCCCATTCCTGTTTAACTTCGTGATCGATGAAATAATGAGACGAACGCTGGAAGGTCTCCAAAACCCCGGTGTTCAAATAGCCTCTGACGAAAACCTTGTCGATCTGGAATATGCAGATGACATCGTTCTCATCTTTGAAGAGGAGGAGAAGGCGCAGGTGTTTTTATGAACTGACCAAAGTCATCCCGTCCTTTGGTATGCACTTTGCACCCAAAAGTGTAAGGTCATGCTCCTGGACATGCAGTCACTGAACACGCCACTTACAATCCAGGGAGAGGCACTGGAAGTTGTGGAGCGTTTTACATATCTTGGAAGTTGTATTAGTTCTGATTGTAGTGTGACAGATGAGGTAAATGCACGAATCTGCAAGGCTCGGGTCGCGTTTGCTAATTTGAGACACCTATGGCGTCAAAGTGGTGTGTCCCTGAATCTCAAGGGACGTGTGTATCAAGCTACAGTGCGGGCTGTTTTGTTGTATGGCTGTGAGACTTGGCCTGTTCGAGCAGCGGAACTGAGACGTCTTCAGGTGTTCGACAATCGTTGTCTCAGAACCATAGCTCGTGTGGGTTGGTGTCGGCGAATCCGTAACGAGGCAGTTAGAAAGCGAGTTTTGGGTTGTGCAACGGGTACTTCCATTGAAGAATGTGTCCAGCACCAGAAGCTGCGTTGGTTGGGACATGTGTTGCGCATGCCTAACCATCGTTTGCCGAAGAGAGTGCTGTTTTCCATGCCCAATTCAGAGTGGCGTAAGCAGAGGTGGCCAACCCTTGACCTGGCAGAAGGGTATGAAAGAAATCACGAAACGCTTGGGTGCTGTCGGTGCTACTCGCCTTCCAGGATGGGGACCGCGTGATCCCCACTGCGCCTGGTTGGAGACGCTGCAAGATATGGCTGCCAACCGATGTCAGTGGCGATCTTGTTGTCAGTTTCTATCCAGATTGCCTGAATGAGTGTTTGGAGGTGTAGGCACCTCGGAATGATTGTAGTAAGGCAGCAATAAGTCCCCTCCCCGTCCATCTTTATTCTTTTTCTTCACAATAAGGCTTTCAAATAAATCATGGTTGTACGGCAGCGAAGCATCGGTGTTGAACACTGATGTCATGCTGTCGGATGATGATGATGATGATGACTCATAAGGTTGCTGAAAATTATTCGACAGCCCACGACCGGTTTCACCCATCTTGGGGCTCATCAGGTAGGCAGTCCCCGAGTTTCCGTCAATCTTATGTTCTATTTGAAGCGAAATTGCGCAAAATTAGCCAAATGCACTCATTTGCAAGTCAATTTGGCTATGCGAGAGACTCACCTGGAACCCAGTTGAATCTCTCGTTTGTGATGTTTCCAGGCAACTGAATGTGCTGCACCAGGCCGCCTCATGTTTGAGCTACGCAAAGTTCACTTCTTCCTCTAAAACTCATCTGACAAAGGAACGCCATTCAATCGGGAACAATTTCGACCTGGACGGTGAAAACTCCATTGAAATTCATTTAACGCTAATGCGGGGGCAAAGAATGCTTCCGATGTGGAGAGTGTCTCCAACTGGAGTATAATATACCATTTCAACCCAAAGACATTTGATTTATCCATCCATTCGAAGGCGGATTTCAATGCGAACAACGTTTTGGCGCTACAACATCGGTGAAATTTACAGCGGAACCGCGGCAGTTGGAAGACAACTGAAGGCTTTTTCGGAGTAGTTTACTGAAAAAGAGACTTAATATGGTCCTATAAAGTTATCAAACAAAACAAATAATGAACGTTGTTCTCAGGATCTCTTCACCAGATCAACAAATATCTAGCAAATGAAATGATGGAAATGGTTAGACAGAACAGTTAGGTTCGACCCCAGAAATAGTAAAGTCTCGTCTGATTGGACAGAGATTTGTCTAAAGGTCTGCTGAATGATTGGATGCAACAGCTTGTAGAAAATGGCCAAAGCAAGTTCAAATTTCGTACGAATCGCTTTTGGCATCACCCTGCTGGGTCAGGTTACCATAGTGAGACTGACTGCTTCGAATGTTGTCAAGCCGTTCTTTTGTGTGCATGCCTACATTGCTTGGTGTTAATTTGCTTCCGACCCTTTGAAACACACAACTAATTATTATTTAATTAATTAACTAATTAATCGATATTATAAATGGCACATCGTGTTTTGTCAAAAATTTACTATTGGTGAATGAATATTTCTACACAAATTTCCTACCTCAATTTTAGTAATGGCATTTTTTGGAGTTCAAACAGGCGGCGGTTTGCGGCCCTCATGTTCTTGAACCGCGCGGCCGTAAGCCGACTTACCAGGTCTTGGCTATTAACATACTCTGTGCGATGACTTCCGTACTGCAGGAAGTCAACGTTCTTGATAATATTATCAAAATGAACATGTGGTTACTTAATCATTGCTGTAGATTCCGTTCTGTGAACCTACTTACTAGTTCTTAAGTACCACATATCTTAGTTTCATGTCTGGGAAAGTGCTGTTCCGCGGAAAGGTCAAAGGCATTCTTCAGCATGCTCAGCACTATCTGTTTTCTTTTCAGAGGTATTCCATTACGGCATATCAAGACAGAACGGACAATGTGGTATTCCGCTTCCGTAGTAAAGCAGTCCTCGTAAGGATTGAGAAAAAGCTGTTTATTGATATGCCATGTAAGTTTTCTACTATTCGACAAAACAAACTTTCTACCAGATTTTCTGTTCCTGGAATTTCTTTTTAAGCACCATATCATACCAAGGAAACCCAAGCTTACGACAATCCCGAAACGGATGGCAATCCACCGTGAACCTGGCAAGAGGGGTTTTTGCCGTTTCGTGCTTTTATGCTACTGAAATCCAGACAGTAGCTGAAACGGATTGCTGAAACAGTGACGTCATCCTGAAGGACCATTTCACCCAGATCTTCGTTCGTGTTCAGTGTAGCACGTTCTACACTCCAGTGAGGCTATATTACATGTGCCTAACTCCACTGGTGCCAAGGTACCGATTAACCGCTACTTGCCCACTTTCACTCCCCATGTTTTCAGCGTTCAATCAGCGATAACAGTAAACATCCGAGCAAAATGTTAGGAAATTACGGGAGCTCCGTAGCTTCTAACAAAAAACGTTGTTCTTACTAGCTTCTGCTTCTTCCAAACTGACGAATTAGAACCGTTGCTTTGAAGGTTATTTAACCGAAAACCGGGATAAAAGGAGGTCCAACGCGACTATTTATCAGTACGACATTATCTGCCTCCAAAAGAGCGTGCGCTTCAGACAGTAATCGAGAGTCTAGCCGCCACATGACTGAGCCTGAGAACTGTGTGAAATTTGAATCATTCAGCGGAGAATAAATTTTTCAAACAAATCTTACAATGCGTCCGTGGAAAGCAGAGTTGTTTGGCCTTCGGATCACCACTGGTTGACTGCATGCACGAGCTGAGTACGACTTCAAGAATTGTTTGGCGGAGACAGATACGACTCTGGTACGGTTACCATGAATGGATTCGGGTGGAGTAGCCAGCCAACATAGTACTTGTTAAATAGATGTGTAGACAACCTATACATGCATGGTAAACTGTTTCACTTGGGTTGACGTTCGAATTGATGCAAATGAGAAGTTCGCCCGGGACTCGAATTTCTAATGGTTAAGTCCCTCTCCTCTAAAAGACATCAGATACCGAAAGATGCCCTCTACCCTGTAGGCAGTCTCTTGAGAGGGAGAAACCTCACTACACTTTCTGAAATGATCGGAAGTAATCACTTTTAAAGGACGTCCTATGTGAAAGGAAACGGGAGTGCACTGACCTCCTCTTAAGTGACCACAAACTAAAAGCCGCCTTTCTGAAACTATGCCCCTTCTGGGAGGTAGTTTACTGTCAAAATACGACTCGAGGGACCAACTGCGGACTGTCCGTCAGTGTTTCTCCGTCCTGATGGTCCCTCTCCATGACAAACATTTTATCTCAAGAGAAGTAAAAAACGTCAGCAACTGCAGTAGTTCGCAGTAGCTCATAAATGTTTAACTGTGGGCTAGTTACAAGAAAATCCAATCAGGACTTCCACATACAATTTTCTCCCGGAAGGATAAAAAACATGCCACGGTCTAGTGATTAATCGCAATGCAGCATAGTATTGTAGGCCCAGAAATATTACATTAACGGGAAGATAAAACGGCAGAATTGCTTTTAACTGGGAGTTCAGAACACCTGCAGTCAAATTCTACGAGAATAATTGTCCGTCCACTGTAGAAGGAAGTGTCAAGGAAGCGACTGATATTGATATTCTCAAAGACGTTTACCAGTGAAGTACGCCTCGTGGGCCAAATAAAAGTGGTCTATTTCGATGGTTAGCATCTCCTGATGGTCAAACCCCCATAGTGAGACGAACCAAATTACAAAAGCACGGCCGCGGTACCTGGAGCTTGCCGTAACAGAGACCCTCAAAAACTAGACTGTATACAAAAGATCGGCACAAAATCAGCGCTACCTGGCCCAATTCAAATATGATAGGTTCTTACCAAAAAACTTTAGTTCCTATCCTACAAGGGACACTCCGAACGAATTTGAATTTTTTCAAAGCTGATCTTTACAGGTGATCATGGCGACTTTAGGGGACATATGGTCTAGGACGTTACAAACACGCCCATAAGTAGACGAACATATCACGACGGAGTGTTGGATCAGTTTGCATCTAGTCTGTGTGCCGAGCTCACAGCCTGCAGTCTGCTACAATCTAAGGCAACAATATGTATTATCTGGTCAGCACGACAAACGCTACCTCTGATGGAGGCCCACGTGCATAGGCTTTGAGCCAAAAGATAGTCTATGGTGCCAGTCCACCTGGCTTCCATGGTGACGATGTTTGTGAACGACGAACGTGATCCTCGCGACGAGATAATTATTGTATTGATGGTCAAAATACTGATGCATTGATTCAATGTCTCATTGCAGTATTATCAAAATTTGATGCAACAGGAGTGCTCATGTCCCCTCTTACAAGATTGTCCCTCAGGACTCACCAGGTCATTCCGATGAGTGGTTTTTGTTCGGTACCAGTGAATGCAACACTCTCTACTCAGTCGATTACCCATCTAAAGTGACAGTATGACTGTACAAGCTGTCTGTCCTTCCAAACTATAGAGACTTCTATTGTACGACGTAGTTTGTTTGTCCCTGTCTAAGTCTTTCCAGGTTAAACGGAAGCAGTTACAGAATATGCGCGCTGCTTGGGAGTTGGTTCGCTCGCTGAGCCTGACCGGTGGGTTGCAAACGTTTCGTCGCCAATCGAGAGGACATAGTCTGCACTCACCCAACCATGCAGTCATGATATCTTCCTGATTGATAACGAAATATTCGCAAACCCGACGACCAAAATGACAACTCAAACGATTGTAAACAATCATGCAGCACCTACCTTCCGAAGCGTACGATTTCGGAGCCAATTCCATGGTTACAAAGTCACTTCGCACAGTTCCAGTAGATGTGGGTTAGAAAAACAGAAAAAGCGGCTTGATTGTTTCGCTTTCAAAAAACGTGATAGCGGAAGATATTTTTTCCATCAGTCCTTTAGGTGAAGGTAGGTTTGGATGGTTGTGTTGTCCTGGAAACGATACCCAGTTGATAACCAAACAAAAACAACCAAATGCGATTGGCGAGTTGTAAGTTGACCGTGCGTTAATTCTCATACCTTTCCATCGATCGCGCCTGGTGACAAATAACCCGGAGCTCCGTTTTCGGAATGCATGCCACTTGTTTTTAATACTCTTGGACATTGATGCCAAAGCTTGTTATTCCTCGTTTTTTTCACACGGTTATTCTGTGCACACACCTTCTATGTCGACGGAAGCCGTTTCTAGTTCCTTAAGTCCATCGTTGGGCAGAGACTGAGAAAAAGTGCACGTGATTGTGGCTTGAGATCTTGAGAGGTCCGCAAGTAAGCTGGTTGCACAAGAATGTGCCACCGCAGTCGTCCTCACTTCGAGCGTAATGGACAGTGTTAGGCGGAATTCCGCTCGCAGTTAGGCGCTGGTCCGACCAAGCAGCCTGCTCCGCACGCAATCGGCCAAAAGATCGGGCCGCTTGCCAGTCCAGTATCAACGCGAACTCTGATTTGACGAAAGGCTGGACCCAACAGCCAATCATGACCCAGTATCTGCCGGATGCCAGTTGCCAATTGCGCGTCCAGGCGTCAGAATTTCCAGAATGTCGCCGTTGCGCACTCTTTATGAACGACGTGCTGTCCATAGGTTTTTGACCTGTTTTTAGGCGTTAATACACGTTGTGCACCTTTGGTGGCTGTTTTGACGAAAACTCTAGCTTGGGAGGTTCATAATGTTGGTTCATACATGTGTTGGACGGATACGCACAAACGTGATTGGCGCAGACAATGTGTTGGGTACAATTCTCCACCAGACTCAAAGTGCTGAAGTGCATAACATTAGCTGAGGTGAACGCCACTCAATAAAGTTATTGCCAATCACTTAGCTCACCAAATCTCGTTGCCTTTTTGTTAGAAACTGACAATTGTGTAACGAACACTCTTCTAAATGGGCTACAAGGTGGTGTTCTTTTTAAAAGCAATCCTCTTGGGGGGACCCACATCTCACAATGTAAATAAACTCCAGAAGAAAAAATTCCGCTCTATCCATCCGAAAACACTCTCCCGGGGTTCCGTTAAGTTCAACCAATTACCTACAAACCATGCATCTTGGTTCCAGCTGCTAGAATTACAGTCACCGAAAAATAGATCAGGGGGAATATAGCCGGCCATTGGAGACGATGTCATAATAAGTTAATAGGTACTGGAAATTGACGGAAGCTCGCGAAGTGCGCCCATCTGGTGAGTTCCAAAGAGGGTGAAACCGGTCCTGAGGTGTCGAAAAGTTTTTAGAAACCTTATGAACAGTATGTTCTCTCAAGAAAATTTCAAGGGAAGGAGCCAGAAGTGAATTAATTTAGGGCATGGAGCTAAGGACTAGAAAATCTACGTTTCGAACCCAACCACGTTTTTTCGACTGATCTTGTCTAGGTTTGGGTAACTAGGTGTTATTTAAATCCTCGTGCTTCCTTCAAGTTGCGCGATAGCTATGCATCAAAAGGACGTTACGGTTAAAAGATTGTTATCTTTGATCATTAGAATTCAAGTCCACTCAAACTAGTTGAGGTTGACAGCATGCCGAAACAAAACCTTGCTACTCAGAGGTAACTACGTTGTGTAACGACTCTGGTAGAGATGTTACGAAAAAATCGCGGAGAATGTAGGTAGAACTGACAAGAGTTTTTGGGTGGCTTCCCAGTCCAAATCACCAGCTTCGAACAATCCGGAAGCATGTCGAAATTTAGTGTTGTTCTCTTGTATTATATCTCCCAAAAAAGTATCAGGCTGAGCTCTCCCTTTGATTACACTTTCAAAGACGGGCAGTCTATTACATGTACCGCAGCGAACCCCAAGAGTTACACTTGTTATTGCATCTATACCACTGATTCCAGCTGAAAATACAGTTGGATGGCTGTATCAATTCAATTTATTAATATATACATATATATAGAGTCTGCTTTCTAGTAAGAATGTATAGAATACGGACTGGCGATAGGTCGGAAGTAGTCTGCGGGGCAATGGCATACCAAATTACAACAGCTAATATCCCGTAACACATCTTCCTCCAGTCCAATGACATAATTCTCCGGTTCGAATGTGTCCGATATAGACTCGGTGGTTGGAACAAGCCAGGTCAGAACACAACAACTGTCTCCAGTATGATCCACAGCCAGGCCTGGAACGCAAAAATGGATGAAGAACCAAGGACTTCACTCACCTCGAATTTGGGCATAGTAACTCTCGTTAGACACATCGACTATGGAGACTATATCGCCCACAGTGAATCGTGTACCCTAGGCAGTCATAGAGAAGAATACTAAGAGATTATAAACCAACCTACTTTGTGAATCACACTCTGCTCTAGCCGGATAAGCGGGGAGGCTGGGGACAGTTTGGTTGGCTAAACAGGACAAAAGTTCCGATAAAGGCAGGGTGAGTGAACAGCTCACATTCTTTTTCAATAAATGCTTCCGAGAACGTGTTTTAGCCACCGAATTTTTCCCGGAGTTTGATCCATGAGTTTTGTGGCTTTTCAACGTGCCGGTAGCTACACGTGCTCGGAGTGACTTCCTCAAACCGGCGACTGGTGACAATGGCTTAGCAGTACCTTCAGTATGATGGTCTGGCATAGGTCCTCCTTAGCTAGAATAGATTAAAATGCACATGATTGGACGACAGAAAAAGAAAAGTAAAAATACATCATAATGGCGTCACCGAATGGAAAGATGTAGGATATTATGTAGGCGAATGTGTTCACGATTGCGGTCACAAGATGGAGTGATACAAAACTCCGAAACGGCCTTTCGCCAGTTTGATGGCGAAGCACAACCACCAATGGTTGAGGACTTAGTGCATAGGAAGTGCCACTGTCGCATAACGGCAGCGAAAACCCACATACGAACATCATTAGCGGGATTAACCTTACATCCTTTGTGAGCCCTACCTAACGAGACAAAGACGTTTGGAGCAGTCATATACTCTTGTTATCTTCTACTGTTTTTCGACAGCACTGTTTTGGCGAGCACTGTCTTTCTTCTTTTCATCCCAAGGCTTTAAGCTAGATAAACTTGGTGATTGTACGGTAGTGAAGCATCTGCCTTTGATGATGATGATGATGATGATGATGATGATGATGATGATGAACTGTTTTTCGGTCATAATGGATCACTCACCCGCAGCCAAGGTAAACTGTTAGTCGATCAGAATGCGCAGCTTTTCGGGTTGACTTTTTCCAACCTATCTTCCCTCAGGGGGGAGACAGCACGATTGAAAACCCGGGGAAAACACCTTATGGCCTCTCTACTCCCATTACACGAGAGAGTAAGACTTGATCTCCGTCTTGTGAGATTATTAATCGTAGCAGCTGCTTCCATTTGGTTTATCAGACATGGTTGAAACTTGAGGAGCGGAGCTCCAGCCAGCGTAGACCACGCAGCTATGAAAACATTCAAACCAGATAACCACGTCCGGTGGTACCGCTCGGTCAGGATCTCAGCCAAGCATCTAAGAAACATTTGCCCCGGACGAGGTTCGCGAATTAGTCATCTGGAAGAAGTAGAAGATACTGAGCGCAGCAAAGAAAAAGTCCGTGCGCAGGCGGACGGTCCCGCTGACACTTTTGACTATCACACCGGATATGATCCATGCCGAGTAGTGTATGGACCGGAGAGTGCCAATTTGCCGCAGTCGGTACGGTTCATAGTCAACAAAAGCAGGTGCTGCATAGGCTACCGAGAGTTTGGGTCCGGAAACTGATCCAGCGTTACAGTGGAAACAACTTGGCTTTCGCTTCCTTCATCATCCGGGTCCGACGGCCACTACGGTTGCATTATATTAAGAAGCTCATCGAGAGGGACTTGAAAAGCACGAGCTCCTAAAGGGCCAAGTCCCGGTGGCGCATGAGGCTGGACACAACGCTGTTCGACTTCTCGGAAGACTGCAACTTCTTGATGTAACCTTGTCCCAAGAAATTATCCAGAGGCTGGTAGCCCCCTGGAATAAACGAGCGTCAGATCAGTTGAATGGAAACATGAACAAAAACACCGTAAGACAACAGTGAGTCCAAAGGCACGGGGACAAGTTTCAAGAACAAACTGAAAAAAATTCACTCTGGAAAACTTCTGTCTTTCTCTGCTTATCAACTGGAACACAGTTAGTGTGGAATATCTCCAGCATAGTAAAACTGGGATTGGGTCGGCTTTCGCCGATTTCATTGCTCCCAGTGTAGTTCATTTTACCGGCTATAAACCGGCTGATACAGTTTCAGTCAACGAAGAATGTCAGACTAGGAGAAGTATAGCTGAACAGTGGAGTCGATCGCATAATCAGTCACTTGGTGTTAAACCAGTCTAGTTATTTGAATGAACAAGAAACTAAGAGATTGCTTTGATAAAGGAGCGTCATTGAGTACGCGAGTGAGGCATGTCTGCCAGTATGACCAAATCGTCAACTGATGTATCGAGTTCCAGGCAGGAATTTCTCAAACCGACTGAGTTTACCGGCTATTGGAATCTTACTCTTTCTCTCGCCTCTCTCCACTCACATAGGGCTGAGTAGGATAAACAGTCCTAGAGTCTGCGAAGAAATATACTAACCAGCGTAACCTATGAAGCGTACCTCATCTATTACGGGTGGGGGTTCCTTCTTCCCAAAACAACCTGACGTATCCCTGCATTGCTAATCCAATGTTTTCGCCACACCCGGCCAATGATCAGGACACCGATGAAGAAACGCCGTTTCCAGGCATACTCTGTGCGTGGAGAACACGCTTCTGATCCATGAAGCATCATCATGGCCATCAGCTGTAAGAACCGCGTACTTGTCATACAGTGATTATAGCTGCCACAGTTTGGTTCATCGACGACGTGGGGAGGTGGGGTAGACAGCTGTGCACTGAAAGCGGCATCTCATATAATTGGTGCTGAAACATAGGAAAGTCAGTGGACTTTTCATTGGGGGGATTGGGAGGGAAGCTTGTACCAGCGCCATTGAGGATGCGACTGGGCCATATCTGTCAGTGTCTCTAATTATTGATGTGTCCCGTCTCGGGGTCCCCATCCAGGAAGATGGCAATTACCAGCGCAGCTGAGTTTGCTGGCAATGGCTTTCACAATTCGCTGTCAAGTCATCGTTTGACCTCCCCTGGCTCGTTTCCACCCTTCACGTGGTTGTGCGAAAAGAACCCTTCCAGGAAATCCGTCGACTGACGTATGGAGCATATGGCCAAGCCAGCGCAACCTATGGAGTATGATCAATTCATCTATCGTGGGTGAGTTATTAGTTTGGTCAGAAAAAATGTTCTAACTTCCGAATAGGGGTTTTCTGAGATCGTGAGTAAATTACAACCCTAACCTCCCTCACCTATACGTCTTTTTTAAGGAAAAAATGAGTGGTATTTTAGCGTTCGTAGATTATGAGCAACTGAGTGCGTACACTCAAGTTAATAGATAATCACAAACACAAAACTAAATCTGCCCTATCCGGAGCCAGTACTTTACATACGCATGCTAACTGATCTTCACAATAAAGCAGACTTCAGTATCCCTTATTCCCTCTAGAATTTTATGCAAATGTCTTTCTCTGCTTATCAACTGGAACACAGTTAGTGTGGAATATCTCCAGCATAGTAAAACTGGGATTGGGTCGGCTTTCGCCGATTTCATTGCTCCCAGTGTAGTTCATTTTACCGGCTATAAACCGGCTGATACAGTTTCAGTCAACGAAGAATGTCAGACTAGGAGAAGTATAGCTGAACAGTGGAGTCGATCGCATAATCAGTCACTTGGTGTTAAACCAGTCTAGTTATTTGAATGAACAAGAAACTAAGAGATTGCTTTGATAAAGGAGCGTCATTCAGTACGCGAGTGAGGCATGTCTGCCAGTATGACCAAATCGTCAACTGATGTATCGAGTTCCAGGCAGGAATTTCTCAAACCGACTGAGTTTACCGGCTATTGGAATCTTACTCTTTCTCTCGCCTCTCTCCACTCACATAGGGCTGTGTAGGATAAACAGTCCTAGAGTCTGCGAAGAAATATACTAACCAGCGTAACCTATGAAGCGTACCTCATCTATTACGGGTGGGGGTTCCTTCTTCCCAAAACAACCTGACGTATCCCTGCATTGCTAATCCAATGTTTTCGCCACACCCGGCCAATGATCAGGACACCGATGAAGAAACGCCGTTTCCAGGCATACTCTGTGCGTGGAGAACACGCTTCTGATCCATGAAGCATCATCATGGCCATCAGCTGTAAGAACCGCGTACTTGTCATACAGTGATTATAGCTGCCACAGTTTGGTTCATCGACGACGTGGGGAGGTGGGGTAGACAGCTGTGCACTGAAAGCGGCATCTCATATAATTGGTGCTGAAACATAGGAAAGTCAGTGGACTTTTCATTGGGGGGATTGGGAGGGAAGCTTGTACCAGCGCCATTGAGGATGCGACTGGGCCATATCTGTCAGTGTCTCTAATTATTGATGTGTCCCGTCTCGGGGTCCCCATCCAGGAAGATGGCAATTACCAGCGCAGCTGAGTTTGCTGGCAATGGCTTTCACAATTCGCTGTCAACTCATCGCTTAATCTCCCCTGGCTCGTTTTCACCATTTGCGTGGTTATGCGGAAAGGACTGTTCGAGGAACTCGGTCCAGTGGCATACGGAGCGCGTGACCAAGCCAGCGCAATCTATGCTTCGGGAGTTGTCATGCAGCGCCTTAAGGAGAGTCAAGAATTTTTGGGGGACACTTTTGCTCCATAGACACTGCCATAATGCCTGACGCTCCACAGAGTCAAAGACAGCTTTCAAATCAAGGAAGACAACCACTGTTGGGCGCTGGAAGCAGTATCGCTGTTCCAAAAGCTCTTTTAACATCCCCAGCGAGCAGCGGCCACGCCTCTCACCCGTATAGCAATATGGACCACACCGCAGCATTGTAAACTCTAACCGTCACGGATAAGCTTATGTCACGCTTATGCCACAGCTGACGCAGGTTCACAAAAGCTGCTGTGGCCTTCCCAATCCGGATGGAAATATCACCTTTCGCGAGACCACCGGGACTGATACAGCTGCCCAGGTAGACAAATTTGTCTACTACCTCAATCGGTTCATCCGCAAGCATGAGGCTAGGTTTCGAGCCCACCCAGTCTTGCAACTGCAATGCATCATATGGTGTGTGGAGAGGTGTGAGTAAGGGTTGGTGAACGAAGCGCTGCAATGGTGAATGCTTATTATCACGTCGTCAGACCGAAGAAGAGCCATGTAGTCTGCGTACTCGATATCTGCGAGCGACTGCCCTGGGAGCACTTCGACCCCTCACTCATTAGAGGCTGGGTTCCATAATCGTATCAATGAAGAAGTTGAAGAGGAAAGGTGAAAGAAAACAGTCTTGCCTGATACTACTTGATGTGAGCTCAAGTGAGAGCTTCCCGTAGACATTCACATGTCCGCCGGAGTTGGCGTACAGTGCCTTAGGGAGGGCCAAGCATTTATGGGACACCTTTGCTCCACAGACACCGCCATTGTGTCTGACGGTCCACAGAGTCAAAGGCAGCTTTCACGTCGAGGAAAACAATTATTGTTGGTCGCTGGAAGCAGTCACTGTTCCAGAACCTGTCGGAAGGTGGAAATGCGATCGACGCACCACTTTGCAGGACCGAACCCAGCTTCGTTTTCACGGATCTGTCTCTCTCTCTGTGTTTACTCAACCTTTGAGGATCACCTTCGATGCTACAGTTACCAGGCTGATGCCACGATGATTGACATAGGGCGCCCGCGTGCCATATTTGAAGATAGGAATAACTGTCAACTTGCCCCATTCTAAGAGCACTTTCTCTTCACTCCATATCGCACCAATAAGCACTGTTAGATAGGTCACCAGTGACTCTCCGCCTTCTTTGAAGAGGGATGGATACAGACCGTACGGTCTGGTGCCTTCACACGTCTCAGTACGGATATTTTGTACTTTATTTCTTATTCTGACGGGCGATTAACGTTTAAATTCCATTCACTGTATGCGCACCTCCAGGGGTTGTGTTGCAGGAGGCCGAAGTGTTCGGCCTATCTATCCAGTCGACGTTTTTGCGAGTGAATTAATGGGCCGATTTTCTCCCTTATCGTTTCACCGACAGTTGATTTCCTAGAGCCAGACAATCGTATCAGTTGATACAAGCCACGGATGTTTCCGGAAGCAAAAGCCTTCTCCATCTCCCGAGCTTTCGATGTCCACCAGAGCTCTGTCTTTCCTTAGGCTCCTCATTATTTCGCATGAGAGCTTTGCGTGCGCCGTCGTGCTCGTTGCCTGTCGGAATGGATTTCCAGGACGCGTCTCAGTGAACCAAGCAAACAAGCGATCAATAATCATTCAGATGTAAAACCCTTCCAATGTCTAGCTACCACCGCCACCTGGAGGAGGCACGATGGTTGAGATAAAGCCCGGTTGCCATGGCCTAGACTGAAGCTGTCGAGATGCTGAGACTCGGTTGGAACCATGGACATTCTTGTCAGTTCGCGCTTCAACCAGTGGGCTCTCTCGATCTCTTGATTCAAGCAGGCCAGAAGCGGAAGACGTAGTAGTTTCGACGATTGGAGAGGAAGGTGAACCGCTTAGTGCCGGAAGCGGTCCGCACCTTCCCAGTGACTGCTGACGTGGTCCGCCAAGTGACGCACTGTTACCAGCTGGTGGTTGACTTTTGTTTACTGGACTTGCTGTCATTCCGATGGAGCTACAGCCAACCATACACAAAGTCTAACAAATGGAACCCGGAAGTAAACAGAATGAATGCCATTGCTCGGAATTACATCTACTGGCCTTCGAGAGACTCTCAGATTGAGCAGGTCCCCAAATCTTATTTGCAAATTGGCGAAACAGCTGTCACCCTACGGTCGTGGCCTCAACCGACCGGAACCCAATCTCGTTTTCACATCCGTTATGAAGGTCCAGTTGACGGTCAATATCGTCTCGTCGTCGTTGGTGCTTATAGAAAGTGGCTGGAAATTCTACCAGTGAACGGTCTAGCTGCCACTATAAGCCTGGAACTGGTGCGGCTAATCAGTCACTTTGCAACTGCAGACTATTGTATTCGACAGCGACAGTCCGTTCACATTATGGGCATTCGCAGAGTTTTCTGGGGAGTATGGTGTAACTTGTCTGCCGGCCGTGTGTGACTTAGAAGTTCAAATGAAGGGACCGACAGAACTGATTATGTAAAGACCCCTGAGGACATATCAAGTGACGCCAAACAAGGAGGTCAGATAGTGTTGGTTCGCAACTAAAATGGTACAGGCCCTTCTTCGGGGCTGGGAAAATGCTGTACGGGATTCAAGTTGACCGAGCCTGGTGGACCCGACAAGCAAACCAAATCCAAAGGACAATCGAGAATATCATGCCCTCCCAACCGAATGACTTGATTCTAGGGGCGCTTCTGGACTCGGCCTTTGGTTTCGACTCCAATGCGGAAACACCATCAGCTGTCCCGTCGAAAGCAGGGCGGTCGGAGAATGTAATACAACCGCGACGCCCGACAGGAATTCACAGGTCAGTGAGATCACTGAACCTGAAACCTTGACTTTCAGGTTACATCCAAAAACTTCAAGAGATATCAGGCGGAATCTTGCGTCCAATCACCTGACTGCCCGTATAGTATACACGCTATTGAAGCGTCAGGGGACAGTGATTATCAGGAGGCAGGTGCTTACGACAACTTCTGTGGATGGAAAACAGAAATAAAGCTCATGAGCCGAAGCCCAGTAAGCAATGTTGTACATCACCAATACTTACATATAAATCAATCAAACTGGCAGACCCCGTATACTACGCTCGTAATTGGGCACCGCAACGGTCACTAGGCTCAACTCATACGTGTTTGGTCAGAAGGCCGAGTCAGAAACGAGTCCAGCATAAAGTCGACTTCTGATTGGCCGAAACTATCAACCCAACAGCCAATCACTCTTCAGTACCCACAGAAACACGGCTGCCAGTACCCCGTAGAGAAGGCGCCCAAATGTCATGAATGGCACCACAGCATACACTTCAGCCACTACAGGCTGTATATTGAATTTGACCTGTTCATAGGTAGTTGACACTATGTACTCTTGGTGTTCCTGCTGAAAAGCTAGCTTGGAAAGATCAGACCGAAAAATGGGCCGACACACTGTCGTTATTCCACAAAGACAGAGTACGCTTCGCGATCGTGCGAACCATACTGTTTCAAGGACCAGAAACATGGTTTTTACGCACACCGTATATCTGAACTCTCCTGAGGTTTGACCACCGGCGTCTCCGAAGCACTGATGTTGATTCCCCATTCGAATCAACGGCGATCAGCGGTAATTTTCCTTGTGTTCTGACTACTCACGAGTAACGTAACTTACCCCCGTTTATTACGACGCCGTTTTGTTTTTCTCGCTGCTGGTTTTCCCCCTGTTTCGGTCCTACTTAGGGTATGCTTGTTCTTCAGTAACTGACGTCAATATTTGTAATCCGTCCGTCATTGGTCGCAAGTTCGTCTCAGTCGTACCTATTCTCGAGCGTCTGCTCCAACAGAAAAACGGACCGACCGAGAGTCGAACTCAGAGTTCCCCGGATGGCGGGCAGGCGCACTAGCCACTACATCAACCTGACGCCGGAAAGGCTCTATTTTTGTATTATCTGTATTTTACATCTACCAGACAGCTTTTGGTGAGATTTGTTTTAAACAGCCCTAACCGCGCAGTCTGATTTGTCACGTGAGACGAGCTACCGCGTCGCACCACCGACCGAAAGACAGTCCCTTTACCTCCCAAACGTACTGGTTGTTTCTGCGCCGTTATCACCCTATACGGCCAACTCACACTGACAGACTGCCCGTATATGTATGTTTGTACATCGTTTAGTGCTTACTTGTTGTTGCTTGTAGAAATCCCTGCCGCTTCATTGACTATTTTCCGCTCCCGCCGATTGCGTCATTATTGATTGTACGTTCGCTTAATTTACGATGCTCACTAACCCGTTGTTTGTAGAACCAGTTCCTGTCAGTCTTCAATACATCATCTGCTGCCCACGTCTGCTGCTCTTATTGTCCACTGGCTACGAACTGCGTATAATCTAGTAGTCGCAATCGTCCTGTGAGATCCATAGCCGCCCGGATCTTACAATTGACGTGTGGTGGGAACAGATTTAGCAACGTTAGGATGTCATATAACTTTGGAAAGGGAGGGCTCTCTTGCTATGGATGAGCAGCTGATAGTTCATAAGGTGCGGTGATTGGGAAATGTGCCTCGCCTATCATACGACCGTCTACCAAGCATGGCTCTTTTCTCCCGGTCCCGTGCTGAGCGCAGGCAGCAGCAGCAGGGAGTCGGTCTATGACCAAGGGGTGAACTATGGCGCACAGATCAGCAAAGTCAGCTGGGTTTAAAACTGCCATCTATTGATATAAGGAGCGCAGAACGCAACTCATTAATGGTATGTGACGGTTCCGGAAATGGCTCAATCGCGCAGTAGGTGAAAACCGTTGACTGAGGCTGTTGCGTTCGGCGCGTGGTTACCGGACCCCCTTCCTTCAGACCAACATACGGTACAAATCAGCCTGTCAAACCACCAGTTCCTGTACTTGACCACATCTCTACCGCTCTTCTAGCATTCGGTGATCCAAACTTTAGCAGCTGGAAAAAGACATACACGAGGCACATGTGTACTTCCTTCCCTTCTCTGAACTCGCTGCTTACTGCGTCGACCTCAGAGATTCGGTATGCATTGGTAATCGCTCATGATCTTTTAACCCTTGGCATGTCAAGCTAATTTGGTTGGCCATCTTTTACGCACGCGTTTTGAACATTTGCGTCACCGCATGTTGTGCGTAGGCGTGTGTCGCTGCCTTCACTGGGCTTTTTCTGGACTTGCACTACTTCGTGCAATAACTTAGACGGAATGCCCCATAAGTTGATGTTTGTTCCCTTTTTATTACGTATTTTGTACATTTTATTAATATTTTTTATTTTTTATCAATAATTTTTAATTATTAATTTCGATAATCCACAATTTCTGGCTTGTGATTTTCCGCGTCACTCAATTGGGCTTTCCCGAATACTGCAAAGTATTCTACATGTTTCTTGGCTTGCGGGGCACTGATAATTAGTCCACCGAATGGGCACTAACACTTCTGGAAGGGCGGTTCAGCCCCAAACGATTCATGGCGGGTAATACAGACAACAGCGTTAGTGACTATCAGCGTCCAGGATAGCATAAAACCAGCGGACGCTAGCAGCTCTGAGGCAACCTCCCTGACACATCTGGATTCCAGGACGACTTGCTTGAGTCTGTGGTACATTAGTGTGTCATAAAGCAGTTTCTGAAAGGCTAAAAACCAGTTTACAAGTATGCGTCGCACCGGTTAGTTTAGGCCTGTTGAGCTTGCTCACAAACATGTGGTTGTTCTCTGCTGCCGTTTTCAAAACGAATTGCATCCCACGTAGGTCAGTAGTTTCGGCTACGATAAACTACAACGGCGTCCAAAATAATTCGGTCTAGGTTTGTGGTGTTCTACAGACGACGCGTTTTCCCCTGATCTTCTCATATACGATCCGGTCCTATCTGATAATTATGAGCCCTCTAGTAGTCTGATAGAAGGATTGCATTTTCTAAGATAGACTCCGTGGGCACGGATGAATTCCACGGCAACATCGTGGCGTGGCATTGAATATTGAAGCCGGAGCACACACATTATGAGTGAACGTTTCACGCGGCAACCCTAAAGCTGTACAACTTGTTGGTTAAATATATGTTGGTTGAGCCCCAGCACTGCTTTCAAAGTTAAATGCGGTTATGGTCCTTCCGTCCACAGCCACGTTAACGTATTTACAAGGGCGAAACATGGATGTAAAGGCCTGCATACCACAAGAGCTAGGCCGATTACAGCAAGTACGCCGTTGGCTCCGAAGTTGAGCTTTTTTCGCTGGCATGCTACTTGGAAGGAAACCAGTGACCTTTCATAACCCGCTGAATGGGGGTTGTTAGCCATACAGGGTAGTGAAACGCCTTCTGAAGCGCCGCGTCAGAGCTTAGGTGAATACGAACCATTCAGAACCCCCCACACAGCACGGATAATATACAAGCAGCTCAGGTCTGTGTGGCATCCCAGTGGTAACAGACAAACCGACTAAAAATCGAAAACAAGAGACTTGTATCAGACGCTTAATTTCCGTTCCCTCAAACGATATGTCCATGTGTGAAAAAAGTCTGCTGCACCACTCAGACAAGATAGAGCATGCCATACGGGTGTTCCGACAAGCCGAGTTGTTCATGCAAGTATATGAGATGCATACGTCATACTACTACGACTGATGAGAAATTCTACGAGCGACGGCTACATTCTGGACGTCGTCTGTCGAACACTTACGTATGCATGTTCCCTCGTTTTGAGGCACTTGGGACAACAACCTCCAAGGCTGCATTATCATAGTTTTGGAACAAACAGGGTGGGGTCAATCTACGTTAACTACCCTGTAGTTCCTGGCGCAAACACTCAGATGCTCCAAAAGGATTAATACCTGTGTTGAAGAACGCGCATACCCTTTACACCAGGAGAGTGGCTCCCGTGCATCCATTTCTTCTCTGTATTTAGAGACTGGTCGATTCCCAGCAGTAAGAAACGTTCTTCATATATGTTTTCTTAGGTTGCTTCTTCGGGCAACAACGGTGGCCGTCGGAGCACAACCTACCAAGCCGCCGCCCACAGGTTGCAAAGGTCTGTGTAAACAACTGGACCGAGTGATGGATAAGCTTTAAGAACTCGGGATGGACAGTCGTCAATGGGCAATTGATTGTTCAGGAGCAAAAGCTGCTGCCCCGAAGCTCGAGGTCCGCAAGTGACAACCAGCCGTCGATGCACCCCAACGCAGGTGGTGGTCTAGGGAAACAGTCTTGGGCTTTTTTGTGCTCTGTGACCGCACGATTAGTACCACTGAACTATGGCGTGTAACAGATTGCGCATCATATCGCGTCAGCCGTTGTGGTGGCAAACCTTTGCCGCTGTGCTGTGACGCATAAATGTGGGTCCTCAGATGTTTAGGTTGTTTTTGGTGCCTAGCCCCGGCCCTTCCAGGAAACGCAAGGGTGTGCTTGCACACCGGTCTGCAAAGAGATCATCTTATGATGCCAACCTGGAATGAAGCACAGATTCCTAGCTCAGCGTGCCCCAGAAATCTATGTGCATCCGTATTTTCGGCTCCAAGGAGTAACTAATCAACAGACGTCAGTTAATGGAGTACTACTAGGATTAACACTGTAGATTGCTAGCTTGAAGAAACAGACAACGATGATTTCATGTGACTCATCCAAGGCCCAACAGCTCCAGACTGTTCGTCTGGTAATGAGACCTCGTGTATTTCATATAAATTTTGTATTTCTTGACGCCTTGCAGTAGGCGCCAAGGTGCAAGAAATCCCGAACTGCGAATCAGTCATCGAAAGTGGCCTTACGTAAACAAGCCTATATGAGATTGCTACCACTAAAGTGCTCCCTTTATGGGGAAGCATTGCTCCCAGTCCGCCATCCGCCTGCTTCATAGAGATATTTTGATAACCTAACTCATATCTTCCTCTCAAAACAGGACAACAATAGCTCAATGAACACTGCGCTCCACGGAGGCCCCACGATTCCCAGCAGGACATATGTACTAGTCAAAACGACCAATAAAATTTAACTTTTCCCACGATTTAGACCATCGACTTTTCCCAACAGAGATGGAGAGACGATTGTTGGCCGGCTGATTAGGCAAAGTGGGCCCCTACCCGCATGTTAGTCGGATGCGTCAGTTAGGTTCGTTCAGCCGTCAGCTATGATTGACAACACGATCGTCCTAACACATTTTGCCAGTTGCAATAGAGAACTCGGCCAGCGTTTGATATCAAGTATTACGGACGTGCATGGGTCATCAACATCTACAAGCTTTTCGTTCGCCCAACTTCGCACGATGTATCCAAAAATTATGAATGTATAGATTGCAATGACAACTCAGAATAGCAATTATCGAGGTCCAAAAACACACAAGCCGGTATCCGTCCAGGCAAGCAGATATAAATAGCAAAAATATTTACAGGAGTGACACTTCCGCATATTACGCGTCCACAAGCACAATGCACATTTTAAAAAGATCACTGAGTTATTTCAGTTGCAGAACTGCCTGCAGCTTTCGTCCATTTTAAGCGAGTCATGTTATACCGCAATTCGCGGTGTCATACTGCAGTAAGCACCGTTTTCACAGTTGGTGGTGACCATGGAGACTCGGTCAATTAAACAAATCACCCGTGCAGATAATTTACGCCAAAATTTATTATACGTTAATAGCAATATCCAAACCGTCATGTTTTTCGAGAATTCGATTCCATTCTACGATTACTGAGCGGCGTGATTGGCTTGCAAACGGTTTGCTACCATGCAAGTCGGCATCACCAGATTGCGATTAGGTAATTAATCCTTCCACTTCTGCCGCCGCTTATATGGTTTCTGATGCGTGACTGGTAGCTTCGAGGTTGTTGGTCATCGGAGATTAACCAGTATGTGATCTGATGGGACCCTTCGATATTTGGGTTGTGTTGTGGTCTGATTATTCTGCACCCGGTTTGTTCGCTGAGTACCACCAATTCAGTAGTTCTGTTTCTTCATTCCGACAGGACTGTTTTGCTTATCTTCTATGTTGTACTTCATCCAGCTTCCTCGTGGTACAGCTAAACGATAGCTAAACTAGTTTCGGTTTTCTTTCCTTGAGGTCACTGGTCCGTTTGTTGTTTTGTAGTCATTGGCTAGTTCATCAGGTACACGTTTGCCTGACAAAATTCGTTTGTTGTTCCGATCTACCGAGTCATTTTTATTTGTGTATGCTGCCGTGGTCACCTCTGTATTCAGTTTTGTGTCCTGCATTGCCTGTTATGCAGTTTTGCGTTTAAGTGCTCTGAAGCTCTTTGTTCATGAAAACCTGATAGACTAGGTAGATTTCAGGTAGTCCGTTGGCGGATTTCACCTCATAACTTAGCGCTCTTTCTTTGCTCTTTCTTGGGCTAGTAAATAGACGGCTGAATTTGTGCCATTACTTCTCACGTACGGAGGGGAGTTAGATTTGATTGTGCCGTTTAGTGGAAAGTTTGTGTTGAGGCTGACAAACACCACAAAATTCAACAACTTAAATTAGGAACCAGCAAATTACAATATCATATGTCGTGGATGTTTCCGACATAGCCGCAGTCAGTTCATGGCAGCACAACGTAAAAGTGGCGTACAAACGGACAAACTTATCTTAAGAATTATCGCCAAAACCAGAAACATGACTAAAACAACGGATAAAACAGCATTAGTTACAAATTTCAATGAAGCACACACTTGGCTGAATACACAATAATGAAACCAATAACAAGTTTGCTCTCCAAAAAGAACGATAATGCAAACAAGAGGACAGAAGTTTAGCCCAACAAACTGCAAAATTTTTATTCCTCCTCTGACCGGAGCAAACGAATTCGGTTTTTCCTTGTAAGTAATCTGGCCCATCTTGCTAGTGACTAAACAGACACTTATAAAACCTAAAATCAGTTAGCAGTCAAATATCGTTGCAGACAATTGACCTGAGCGTTTTAAAGTTGCTTTCTCGTAAATGCCATGACTTTCAGAAGGCAAGCGTCCCGAAATAGGCCTGACAAGTTGTTAGAAGGGGTACAGAAACAAAGCAAGAGGAGCAGAAAAAAGCGGAGTCGAGTTAGTTACTTTGCTACGTCTTGGAAATATGAGCCTAGCCTGCTACGCTAACAGAGGGCGCAAAAATATGGAGACTGAGTTTGACATCGATGCAGTCAGCAGGCACTCCTACAGTACACACTAATATACAGCAATATAAATCGGCAAAAGTGCAGTAAATTGTTTCACGCAGCGATTGAACAAAAGGACGAAACCGACACTAAAACCTGGATTCTAGAAACTAAACTTGTGAGTTTTGACTGGGTAAAGCCGCCTTTGCCGAAATATTCGGGTAGACAATAATGTCCCAGTAGACGGATGCAGTGTTATCAAAGATCAAGGAGCGAAACTTGAACGAACCTGTATAGCGACACAGCAATTGAACGGCTCAACGGAGGGTTCAGAGTTTGAGTGTAGGTATCCTACGTTTTGCTTGTTCAAATTGTTCGCAACTCTCTGACAGGGGCACATTTTGTGCAAATACTCCCTCTCCTGTGTCCTGCAATTATGAGATGTGCAACAATTTGTCGACGTGAGTGAAAGTAATACAGGCCAGAAAAGTTTGCAATATACTCTGCGACGCCCATTGCTTACATCGATGTGCAGGCCTGTGGCCTATTTTACCACAGTTGGGGTTGCACCGTACCAAAGCCCATCTCCTCAATCAAACAAAGCACACCTACCTACTGCTCTCAGGAGTAGACTCATACCATAAAAATAAAAAATAAATAGAATGGGAGTCCTGACTCACCACCACCAGCATAAACGCATAGCGCCTGAAGGCTTTTTTCGTTATTCACCACTTGTTGATTGAAGCTGATAGCAGTGCTTCCTAGATTATGCAACTGTCCAACTCAAGCGATAACTTTCAGGTAACTAACCCATCGTATCGGAAGTTCTACTCTCGTCATTTGCTGTGTGTTTGATGTCGCTTACCAAACCACCTCTCTACACTTTACACCGGTTCGTTCTGTATCCCTTGCAATATGATAGCATTATAATGGCGAGCTTGACTAGTCCTTTTTCTCTAAATTAATAAATACATATTTACACCTATCCGGCCTCAGTTCGCCACTTGTTGTCACCAATCAAATTGTGGTAAACGTTGGGTTCCTTATATTAATGGACTTTTTTCTATCTGATGCCCCCGCAAACTCACCAGCCTTACTGATCTCATCTCAACCCGTCCCTTTCAAAGCTTCAAACTTCGACAGTACCTGCTTTGAATGTCCTGACTGGCTATTATCCACTCCACCTGATCTGTCCTTTACATCCAGAAGGATCTCCAACCGGACCAAAAAATACCTGCGATCTTGCATCGGCCTTGTTCTAGCTCTGCGGACTCCCTTGGCCAACCCGAAAATCCCACTGATCACAGAATTGCATATCCCAGTCCAATCACCTCAAACATGAGGTAGGTTACGGAAGTGTCCAGAAATCGAGGTATGTCAGTTCAATAATGGCACAACACTGCCATACCCTGGTTGACGGCCCACCCCTTAACTATTCCCTTCCGACTTTTGACTGTGCCCTGTCGCCCACTGGTTCCTTTATCCTCCATTACAAACAAACTCCCCACCTAGACCAAGCTGCTGATCTAATCATCTCGGTGGGCTTTCGGCTTGTGGTTATCACAAAGTCAATCGTTTTCCGTACAGCTCGCGTTCCATGTTTTGAGTTAGCACCTACCTACTCACCCAACTCTCACCAACAGCGACACCAATGAGTCTCTACAGTTTCACTGTTCACCGTGATTCTGAGGCTCCTGCTACCGTTTATCCGTATTGCTAATTCCTCCACTTCACCAACCCTCTTTGCGACCACAAACTGAAGCGAAATCGTACGGTATAACCTAGACTAGTCATTTCTGGAATAAATAAATCCGAAACGGTAATCAAAAGAGTCATAAAAACGAGAAATGTTGGATGTGGACATAGTTTTATCACCAAGCTGTGCACCTCAGATAGGTTAATATACATGCTGGTGAAGCCCGCTTGAAGAAGCTTCATCAGTACCCCGTTTGCCATTTTACCCGACCGGTTTAATTCGCAAGAAGTGAGGTGTAGTACTAGTGGTATGCAGGTGACTGCGATCACTTAGGCCGATCTAAAGGGGATAACCGGAGCATTTAGAATAAACGTCTGTGCTGAGGATGAAGTAAGGGCGAAACTGTTGGAGGTAGGTAACAGGGAATTTGCCCTAAGCCAGGAAATACGATGGGGCGGCAGATATGGTCGGTAAGAACAAAGATGGAGCTCATAAGCACGCCCAGGAGAGGGGTTGGGCGGTTAACAGGGATTAGGGTTGGGTGGCAGTGATATAGACCGAGTTACAAGTGACGTGAGTGCCGGAGGCTGCGAATAAATGGAGACCAGCAGGTGACTGTGTCTTGGATACACCAATCAGGTAGTCATATAAGCTTGCAAGGTTACGGTTTAAATCTATTGGGCGTGTCTAGTGGGCCGGTACGAAAGTGATTACCTGCCTCAAGTCCGTTGACGACTTGAATCCGTGATCTCCTTCATGTATATTAGGGGACCTGATAAGTGTTTGTGCATGTTTTTGCGAGTAAGCTTCTTCCGGTGGCTTTGCTAACATACAGAGGAGGGGGTATTCAGCCTTTCAAATTCAGGGCCCTCGGTTTTGATGGAGGAGGCTTTTAACTTTTCGGTCAGTGGGTGAATGGGGTTGTCCCAGCCCCACCCAAGGCCCGTGCAAGTTACATTTAGATCCCTTTTGAATGAGTCATCAGGCCTGCAAATTTACTGTCCAAGGTTGGACATAAAAAGAGCGAGACTGCGGTCTTATTTTGCACATGCCGTTCAGATAAACTAGAGACGCTGAGCCATACGAACAAACCCAAGTCGGAAAGCTTGGGCAAAGCCTTTAACCTGTTTATAAGTGTATGAATACATGAAGAATGAAATAGTTGGTGGGTAAACATTCAACACTTTCTCCGCTTTTTCTTCGTAAGTTGGGAGGTCTTTGGTATACAATCTCTTCTATATTCAGCTCCTTTTAACACTGTTGCATCCTAATGGGAGCATCCGGCTTCATTCTATAAGTGAGTACACTGCTTTGTTTGGTCACACTAAACAAAACCAGATCTAAAGGGCGCTATTTCCGAGGTGCGCGCGGAAACACGTACAGCTGAATGGGATTAGGATACCCTCGAGCTTGTATTTCGTGTGCACTTTGTGTCACTGCCACAATAACAAGTGTACTTTAATGGCCGCCTCTGATTCACCTGGGGTCGTGGCCAACCATAAATTGGACGGCACAGGAACTCAAGATGTAGTAACTGTTCGAGGTCAACATTTTGAAGTGGGTCCGCGATTCGTAGACCTTCGTTATATTGGTGAGGGTGCATACGGAATGGTTGTGTGAGTTGATTCTTATGGGTCTACATTGATCAGGTAGTTCTGCTTATGATCAGGAACGGAATGAAAAGGTGGCGATCAAGAAAATTTCCCCATTTGAACATCAGACATACTGTCAAAGGACATATCGGGAAATTCGTATCCTCAGTAGATTGGATCATGAGAACGTTCGTTCCATTGAACAATGTGTGCATTATCCCTTAGATAATTCAGGTGTATGATATCATCACCAGTTCAAAGTTTGAGGACATGAAGGATGTGTAAGACACCTTCTTGTGGCCTTTGAAATTTTAGTTATATTGTTGAATGCTTCATGGAGACGGACCTGCATAGTCTCTTAAAAACGCAAAAGCTGAGCAGTGACCACATTTGCTACTTTTTGTATCAGATGCTCAGAGGTACTCCTACATTTGGTTTATCATTCTTGTTGCAGGCCTGAAATATATACATTCAGCTAACGTACTACATCGTGATCTCAAGCCGTGCAATATTTTGCTCAATTCATTGTGTGATCTCAGGGTGAGTTCTGATCCCGCCGCTTATCATTTTCGCACCAACGAAGAATTCTGTGCTTGTAGTTGGTGGTCGCATCCAACTAAACACCAACGTATCACATATTAGTTGCAACTGATAAATTTTACTCGTCATTTACTAGTTCAACTGCAAGCCTGATAAATGGATTGCAAGTGGACGCGTAGCCGAACATTCTTCTGATTGATTACAAGTATAATCCGAACACCGTTGGCAACAATACCCCCAAAAGTAACTGCCGTTGCTGAACTGCCGTACATTTACGAGGAGGATACCCGAGGAAAGCGTGGAAAGAGGGACAGGATGACCTTTAGTGGCGGAATCCTGATGTCCTTAGGAAAAATAATCAACTAAAAGGCACAACTCGAATACACTTACCCTCTTAAAATGCTATCAGGGCTATTTTCCTGCATGAACCTCACTCAACACGTGCCTTGCATACAATGACAGGCAAAAACTGGCCAGGTAGTCTGGCTACAGCATGGTCACTTCTGAAGTCCGTTGTGTCATGTCCTGCAGGACTTTCGATCTAATGCTACTGTTTGCATTTTTATGTCTGACTTCCTTTCGCGCAGCTGTCATGGCATGTTATCAAAACTTTTGCCAGCATGGATTTGCAGTGAAAAAGACACTTTGTTTGATGTTGATCGTAATGCTGATAGTAAATGTCTCAACCACTTTCGTCTCATAAGTTATGTTTTTCGCTCTGATGCTTCTGCTTCGTTATCCAGTACTCACATAAGCAGCAGATCGTCCAATACACGCCACACATGCTGTTATCCTACGAAAGCACCGGTGATCAAATGTTTGGGAGCCCCTGTTATCTTGAAATCAAATGAAACGCGTGTCGAAACCATAAATTATGACTTATGCTGCATTTGTCTGCATAAATGACCTTTTGGCTCCAGCAAAATTCGTTTTTGACCGCACACATGATGCAAGTGGGCAACTGTTGCCAGCTGGTTTTGTTAAAATACAGTTACAGTGCAATTTCGCCTTTTACAAATGCGAAGTTACACAAACCGGCCAGTCATCCTGCTCCTTCCGCCTGGAATTTTGTAGGGGACCAAATGAAAACGAAAGTGCCGGAACAAGTTTTTGTGGTGTGAATGTGAGGAAAACATCCCGGTACATGAAGCCACTAACGTCCTATTCGGGATAGATCGTGGGACTGATGACCGCAAAATAACGAGTCGACGTTAAACTAGCCACAGTTTACTGACTTCTAGGTGCTGCCTCAATTTCTGGGTCCCCCAGAATGTGTCTCGTAGTCATGTCATCATCCACGTCGACAGCACATCAACACTGATGCTCCACTACCATTCAGCCGTAATTTGTTTGGTTTTATTGTGTAAGGAAGCAATGAAAGTGAATTGGGGAAGGGATTTCGTGCTAGTTTACGAATCATGCCGAGCTGCCTACCTCTTCCATTCAGGCAATCTGGATGGAAGCTGACAACAATAAAGCCATTTACATCAATTAGCAGTCATATTTTGCAGCGTCTCCAACCATGCACAGGGGGAAGATGCGGACTCCATTCTGGAAAGCAAGTCGCACCGACAGTATCCAAACTTTGCGTTATCTATTTTATACCCCTCTGCGATTCCATTATTTGGCCATATCTCTTGCGTCACCGAATTGAGCACGGAAAGCAATGCTCTCCTCGGCGAACGATGATTAGGCATGCGCAGTATATTGCCTAACCCCCGAAGCTCCTGCCGCTGGACATCTTTGATTCCCTGATTGTATCAGCAGAAAAAATGGCAAAAAAGGTGATATAGAGCACCCTTTCCAAACCACAATTGTCATAGAAATGTTTCGAGCATTGTGCATTGTAAACTCTAACACGACCAGAGTCCCACGATAAATAGCATGAAGCATGGTAACAAACTCCAAGGAAGTTCCTCTGTGTTCGAATATAGTTAGGAACGTTATTCTATCTAGAGCCAAACACCTTGAACTCAAGGAAAACAGCGAATTTTGCTGTGTGATATACGTAGCATTGCCTATGCATTTGACGTAATGTAAAGGTGTGATCATTACAACCCCTATACGATTGGAAATCAGTCGGGCGCTCTGGAATTTGTATCTCATCTCCCTGAGGTAGGCGTCGCAGTGTCAGGGAAACTAGTGTTGTAACAGGTTTGAAGTGTGTACCTCTGTAGTTGGAGCAATTTCTTCGGGTACCTATGTTGAATAAAATTGTGGTGAGTGGCCGTTAACAGTTTCCCGAAACTCGTTCTTGTTTCTCAGTGTTTTTAGACAACTTGTTCGAAGCAAAACGCAGGGGCGCATCATTATCTTTGAATAATGCTGGTGAGACATCATCTGACTCAGAAGTTCCATGATCATTCAAGACAGAAAGACATTCGAATACTTCGCAAACTGAAGGAATCTAAACTGGCAAACCGTTGCCCAACTTAAGCCGGTGGCATGTAAGATATGGGTGGAGGGTCACGGGGCCCAGCAGCGACCACCATACCTCGAGGATACTACGCGTTTGCTTCTGTCATACGCGAATCGCCATTACCACATAAAATATTCTGCCATACTGAAAATCTACAGGTCAGTTCAGTATCTCCAGCCTCTACAAGAAAAATCCGAATAAGCTGAACCAATATCTGGAAGCTTGGAAACGTCATTTTTTATGCCAGTCCTGTGTACAGTGGCCTATAATTTCGCTCATGTTCTGCTAATTCGACTAGTCGCTTGCCCTTTGGGGGGACTTCAGGAAGACCATTGCAGTCGCCTTCATCTCAGTCGAAAAATACACGAGAAATTACGTGAAAAGAGCCTAAATGTTCGGAAACATCACCAGAGTTCTTGGCTCAACCGTCCGGTCGTGTCTGCCAAACTCCCTAATTGTCCCATTTCGAATTCCCCACCCCCAATGACCAGTGCAGCTGAGTTGTTGCTTAGCCTCCAATGGTTCGTTTCTACCCTATGTGTGATTGTGCGTAAACGGCTCTTCAGAGAACTCGATCGACTGACGTACAAAGCACTTGACCGCAGCTGCCAGTGAGGTCCGGCTTGAGAGAGCCGATTGAGAGCCAACCGCTACTTCACGAAAAAGATCAAGATGCAAAAATCGTGGGCTGGACCATCTCATATTCTAACTTTATCTAAGAAGACTAGCCGCGTGGAGACAGGTTATTACCCGAGGTAGTTGTCAGCTTCAAAGCATAACTTTAACCACGTTTAGCACAGTACAGATGTCTTCCTCTGTAGAGATCGCGTTTAACTTGGTCCTTGAAGCTCTTTGAAACGGTTGTACTCCTACAAGGTGAGACTTTATCTCAAAAGAAGCCGATCTTGAATTGTCCCTTCAGATGCCTTTCTGAAGAGGCTGAAGGTGATATATTTCCGCTATTTAGAGACCACTCAATCGTATGGCAAAATTAGCGCTTTTTGAGAGTCGTTTTAGTGAAAGTCTCTTTGGAATATTATAACCTCATCTAGAGCCGCTGGATCGTGCGTTATTAAATACAATACTTTGTCAAAATATGTGTACTTACTCATTTAATGTCGAATCATTCAAAAAATTCGCTGACCTTCCTCACTATTTGTGCGATTTTTCTTTAGAGCAATGAATGTTCTGTCTCCAGGGGTATTCGTGCAGTTATGGTACATATCCGGGACGACCACTACGTTGATCTGTTGGGACCTGACCCCATTCGGCACCAAGTCTGTCTGAGGAGGCAGCTAGAAACACCTCTAATTCCATGCTCCCTAATTTGAGGCACCTCAAGTATCAGGTAGCTCAAACTAGATGATTACCGAATGCAGGTGCTCTACTACCTGGAAGGACTATCCTTGGTTGACGCGAACGGTAACGCTTTACTTGACTAGGTATTCAATAATGACGATGATGACCTAGATGAGCTCGTTTGCCTTACATGTTTGAGCCATATTTGTGTGGGATTGCATGGGAACCCTAATGACGAATATAACCAGTGATACAGCAAACTGATGAACACTTCACAGACGCATATTTACAGATGGGTCAAGCACAAATTTTGACTGGGATACCAGTCTGTGGTGCGTTTCTTGGGTGTTCCTACAAAACCTTGGATGACGCGAACGGTAACGCTTTACTTGACTAGGTATTCAATAATGACGATGATGACCTAGATGAGCTCGTTTGCCTTACATGTTTGAGCCATATTTGTGTGGGATTGCATGGGAACCCTAATGACGAATATAACCAGTGATACAGCAAACTGATGAACACTTCACAGACGCATATTTACAGATGGGTCAAGCACAAATTTTGACTGGGATACCAGTCTGTGGTGCGTTTCTTGGGTGTTCCTACAAAATGGCTCCGCGTTATAGTACGGTGGTGATTTTCCTGAACGATCCGAGGAAACTTTCTTTTACTTAACCGCTTTTCCTCAAATTGACTAGCTCCTACTTGAGGATGCGCCGGTTTCTTCGGTGTCTCGGATAGCAGCAGTCCGCGCGCGGTGGCCATCAGCCCGAAATATATCTGCATCAGCTTCTTTTTCGAAAGTGTTTGCTCTTCAGCTTTCGCCTCCACATATGTTGAAAGCTATACTCTTCTCCTAATACACCCAGTTGCTCTGTTCCCCGTGAGTGGTCTCCATTCTTGAGAACTAATATACTTTTCTCACTGAATATGTTCAGTCAATGAAACAAAAAATGGCCTAAAGACCCAATCGCAACCTGCCACTGGTAAATGAAAACCATTTCCAGTAAAAATGATACACCTGGCGGCTGTCGTCTCTGGATATGAAACTAGATAGTGAACTATATGAAGAAACCGTTGACAGACATGTTCTACCCAGTGACTAATCTTCATCTGTCCTTTGGCTCTCAGTATACAACTACCGCTTATCGACTCCCACGCCGGTCAGATGACCAATCTGGGAACTCCAGCATAAACCTTTCTGGCTCACCCATCTGCTACGCATGCCGAATTGTTGTCTTTTGAGAGTAGTCATGTGTGTTAGCGAAGACTGGCGCAAGCTATGACAGAATGGAGCGAAAAAGATTGTGAAACATCTTTAAGCGGTAGATGAGACCTCCCTCTGGAGATGGAATTCACGTGAGCAGCAGTATACTTGGACAGAGACTCTGAAAAAAGTGTTGGCAATTCACTAAAATTGCTACCATTTCGAATCTGCATTATGTGGCCAACGTTTGGAAGAGTAGACCTTGTGGTATGTTGGCTCCAGAACTCTGCCCCCTCCCATTCCATTCTACGGTCAGCAGAAGCCTCGGAATGGAGTGACCATTTCGAATACAGAAGAACGTCTCGACCGATGGGCCGAATACTTCGAGCAACAATTGTCATGGCCACCAGCTGGGGCCCATCTGGAACCCACAGGTGACGTAGAACCCTGGACGGTGAACGTGGAACCACCTACGGCCTCGGAGGTTTATGACTGCATATGTTCTCTCAAGCGCCACCGAGCCTCTGGTCCGGATGCTCCCACCCGCATTGTTCAAACATGGGGTGAAATCCTCAGTCAACGCCTGTCTGATCTGTTTGCCTGCATCTGGGAAAAGGAGTCTGTCCCAGACAACTGGGGAGAGTCGTTGATAGTGCCCATTTTCAAAAGGGGCTCGTAGTGAGTGTGGCAACCACAGGGGGATCAGCTTGACCCCGGTCGTAACGAGACTGTTGGCGTCACTTGTGCTTCGTCGCCTTACGGTGGCTCGTGAGACACTGTCTCGAGAGCAGCAAGCGGGATTCTGGCCTGGTAGGGGTTGTGTTGACCAAATCTTCACACTTCGTCAGGTGCTAGAACAACGCCATACGTATAAGCGACCCACAATTCTAGTATTCTTGGATTTCCAAGGCGCATTTGACTCGGTTGACCGGTCTGTTCTACTGACACGCTTGCCCACCTAGGAATGCCCCGGAAGTTCGTGAACATAATAAGCACTTTGTATTCCAAGACTTCCGGACGTGTGAGAGTATACGGCGAGCTCTCCAAAAGCTTCCGTACACAAAGTGGCGTCCGTCAGGGATGCCCTCTCCCCATTCCTGTTCAACTTCGTGATCGACGAACTAATGAGACGAACGCTGGAAGGTCTCCAAAACCCTGGTGTTCAAATAGCCTCTGACGAAAACCTTGTCGATCTGGAATATGCAGATGACATCGTTCTTATCTTTGAAGAGGAGGAGAAGGCGCAGGTGTTTTTAGATGAACTGACCAAAGTCATTCCGTCCTTTGGTATGCACTTTGCACCCAAAAGTGTAAGGTCATGCTCCTGGACATGCAGTCACTGAACACGCCACTTACAATCCAGGGAGAGGCACTGGAAGTTGTGGAGCGTTTTACATATCTTGGAAGTTGTATTAGTTCTGATTGTAGTGTGACAGATGAGGTAAATGCACGAATCTGCAAGGCTCGTGTCGCGTTTGCTAATTTGAGACACCTATGGCGTCAAAGTGGTGTGTCCCTGAATCTCAAGGGACGTGTGTGCGGGCTGTTTTGTTGTATGGCTGTGAGACTTGGCCTGTTCGAGCAGCGGAACTGAGACGTCTTCAGGTGTTCGACAATCGTTGTCTCAGAACCATAGCTCGTGTGGGATGGTGTCAGCGAATCCGTAACGAGGCAGTTAGAAAACGAGTTTTGGGTTGTGCAACGGGTACTTCCATTGAAGAATGTGTCCAGCACCAGAAGCTGCGTTGGTTGGGACATGTGTTGCGCATGCCTAATCATCGTTTGCCGAAGAGAGTGCTATTTTCCGTGCCCAATTCAGAGTGGCGTAAGCAGAGAGGTGGCCAACCCTTGACCTGGCAGAAGGGTATGAGAGAAATCACGAAACGCTTGGGTGCTGTCGGTGCTGCTCGCCTTCCAGGGTGGGGACCGCGTGATCCCCACTGCGCCTGGTTGGAGACGCTGCAAGATATGGCTGCCAACCGATGTCAGTGGCTATCTTGTTGTCAGTTTCTATCCAGATTGCCTGAATGAGTGTTTGGAGGTGTAGGCACCTCGGAATGATTGTAGTAAGGCAGCAATAAGTCCCCTCCCGTCCATCTTTATTCTTTTTCTTCACAATAAGGCTTTCAAATAAATCATGGTTGTACGGCAGCGAAGCATCGGTGTTGAACACTGATGTCATGCTGTCGATGGATGATGATGATGATGATGATGATGATGAGAAGCCTCAAATATTGGGATGGTACATTATTGTCCAAAATTCGTGTTCTCGCCAACTCTGATGGTGGCCTCTCCATTGCGTTCTCATCACACCCACTCAACCCCGCACTGACGATGTCACCTCGATTGGTGATGAAACGTTTGCAATCCAACTGCCAAGCTCGGCGAACAGACCAACAATTAATAAGTCCAGTGTCAGTCTTCTTCGTTGACAAGCTTTGGGACTTGTTCTTAGTTTGTAGCAATTGCTGCTACTTGGTTGCGGTCGGAATTACCAGCCGTGTGCCTTTGAGTTCTGAGGGGCTAATAAACCAACTTCATCGTTCAGGAAGAGGTGAGAGTGGTTTACTTGCCATCGCCTCTAGTTCTTGGGTATATCTCCCATGCTGACCAAAACTGTAGCAGATCAAACCAATATACCCTCAGTACATGGTTCAGCTGTAACACCCTTTCGGTGCCTAGCTGCCATGCCACCCGAGGGAAGCACGAGGGCTGGGATACTGCCAGGTTGCCCAAGCCTAGACAGGGGAAGTCGAGAGGCAGAGGTCGGGTCCGAACCACGGACCTTCCGATCAGTAAATTCGCTCCCTAACCACTTAAGCTATCTCTCGCTGATATACTAACTGACTGATATGTTTGTCGTCTGCCTTGTTTTATTACTACCTAAAAATTCGCCAGTCTCATCTCGCCTTAGGATGACGAATCGCTCCTACTTCCAATCTTTATATCTCATGTATTCAGTGCGAATTTCCATGAATTATTTCTGGGCAACGCGTACGTGATAATGTTTCCCGAGCTGGTGAATTCTCCAAAAAGTTCCTAGCACCGGAACAACCATTCTGGGGAAGATCTAAACTTGGGGGTTTAGTGCAATTTTGCATGTTCAATGACAGTGGTGTCACTTGTGAACGTGGTCGATTTGTCGTTACTATATGGTGGTAATATATGAAGAAAATCCGAGAGCAGGGCACCGAAATGCATGACTGAAATTACCCCTCTGTATTCACTTACGTTCAAGTTCAAAAGTCACGCGGGCGTATACTTATGGTGTTTGAGCTGTACTAGCAGTTACCGTGCGTCCAATGTGACGGAGAAGCTTTGGATGCATTGAGCTTCATACTTGTCGATGGTCGACTGCCATGCAAGCAAAATTTACTCGCGTCAAACATTTTGTGAAAGAAGAACCAATAGAAGGAGAGAAGGGTGTGTCACTGGTCTGCAATGTCGAGGCAGTTTGAGGTATCTCGGTCCTCAGCCAGTAAGAAAGATATGGTGGACACCGGTTAACTGGTCTACTGAAGTGATAAAATCGTAAAGATACTTCTGTGTAGATGAAAAAAACCCGGTTGAGGATAATTTCATGTTTTGGCAAACTTCTGGTGTTGAATTTTATTCTGCAAAAGAATTCCGTAATTGACCCCCTCTTGGTTTTGTCTAATAGAAACCGATCGGATCACTTAATAAGGTTGGTAAATTTCGCTTGCTTAGCCGGATGCCAGGCGATAACCCTCATCATTGACTGGAGACCTCTTCCGACATGGCAGCTCGTAGTAGCCGCTTGCGCTCTTCTGTGTCCACAATCTCAACTACTTAATCCCGCAAGCTGATGTTTTCATTTGTGTTTATTCTCTCGTCTGCTAGCGTTCTTTGTTGCCTTGCTTTCCTATGCCGTACTTTTTTCTAGTTTGCAATCGTCCAAGCAACGTGACCCACAAGCCTGCTCTAATGCTCATAAACTTCGCGATTATAAAGCTTCATTCACCATCTAAGCTTGCTTCTGATAAGTATCTCCCTTACGGATGTGCCTATTGTGCTTAGCACTACGACCTTTGAAATCCGTAGCTTTGCGTGATAGTTATGCAGCCAGATATTGAGTTACGACTAAGGTTGAATGCCTTTAGAAGCTTGGTGTTTCTTAAAACTGCTGTTGTTGTTTACGACTCACGTTCAGCTGATCGGTCTTTTGTGGTCTTACACTGTGTTCGTTCACAAGTGGACACAGTGAATGCTGGTCGAATACCCCCGGGTGCATTTTATCTGCCACCGTATTTAGGGTTCCTCCGGACAGGATTCTTACAGCAAACGCACACAGAACCTTAGGTGAGCATCTGTCATACGCCCGGCAGTTGCCAACTAGTCCGTCGATCTGGTCCATTTTCCGCATTGAAAGTATGTCCAAGACATGTAATGTTTGATCCAAGTCAGACGACCCTTGACTTCCTACTTGTACGACGAAAGTGCACTTATCCTCTCTTTTTACGAAAGACCATAGGTGTAAGTTTGTACCGCTGACTCTGCAGCTCTAGTTCGACTGTAATTAAAACAAACAATTTACCAATGAAACAACCCGGGCACTGGTTGTCGTGAAGCGGGTTACTCTAAGGGACTAGCGGACGATCTCTGTTAGCGTTTCCACGGGGCGCTAGATGGCCCAGTGGTTAGAATGCAAATTTACTGACCGAAAGGTCCGTCGTTGGATGGCCCAGTGGTTAGAATGCAAATTAACTGACCGAAAGGTCCGTCGTTCGAACTCGACCTCTGCATCTCGACTTCTGTCAAGGTTTAGGGAACCTGGCAGTATCCCGGCCCTCTTGGTTCTTTCGAGTGGCGTGGCAGCTAGGCACCAAAGGTGTGTTAGAGCTGAACAATTTTATGTAGCCTTCCCATGACAGTTGAGACTCCACAATCGTCGGTTGGCTTCATGGAATCGCTTAGAACACCATCAAGGCCATTTCATTTTCTGTTTTTCACCTTTTGTCATAGCGAAACGTACGGAATGTTTCACTCATTTAGTGACCTATCTGCTACCTATCAGCCTGTGTTGTCGTTCGCAGTAGACTTTCCTGGGTAGTGGTGAGTGCGGTCCGATACAGCAATCTCTTTAACATGGTGGCGCAGATACTGCTAAAAGATTTGACAAGAGGACAATATCGGTCTTGTAGTTTTTGTTCGGATAATTTTTCAAAAACAGACCTACTCAATGAATGGCCTTTTAGGCATTTTGGAATAACATTACCTCAACTTTTTGTTTGAAAAATTGAACATATGTTGGTATTTTGTAAGTTTTCACGTTTGTCCACCTCTACACATACATCGATTGAAGTAACTTCCGTCATCTTTTTGTCTCAGATTTGTGACTTTGGCTTGGCGCGCATTGCAGATCCCAATTGCGATCAGTCGGGAATTTTGACCGAGTATGTGGCTACTCGGTGGTATCGAGCACCGGAAATCATGCTCACTTCGAAAATATACACTAAGGCGATCGACCTCTGGTCTATCGGTTGCATTCTGGCAGAAATGCTCAGTAATCGGGTCCTATTTCCGGGAAAGCACTGTATCCTTTTTCTCGCCCACTATCTACTATATGGTACTTTTGTGATTCGTATTCTGCTGATGTTGACCTATCACACTGGTAAGTCTACTTACTGAGGTTGTACACTGCACCCGACCTGTCTCGCTACGTTCGCAGTGGGTCGGAAAGACAAAACCAACGCATTCACCTAAAACTTGTTTCGTTGTTTGACAGTGATCAGAAGGTGCACGGGTTAGTATGAGGCTATCCAGCTGACTCTCAGCACCATTTAGGCACGCTTTGGTAACTCGAGTTGTCTGGGTTTGTTTATTCCAATGCATTGATCAACAACTGGCAATGACGACTAGGTTTTTGGTCACTTCTTATTCTGATACCTTCAACACACCTGGACTACTGGCCAACTAATGCGCACTCTCTCCACCGGGGCGAGATGGCCCAAGTGGTTAGAGCGCGGATTTACTGACCGGAAGGTCCGTGGTTCGAACTCCGCCTCTGCCTCTCGACTTCCCCTGTCTAGGCTTGGGCAACCTGGCAGTATCCCAGCCCTCGTGCTTCCCTCGGGTGGCATGGCAGCTAGGCACCGAAAGGGTGCTACAGCTGAACGATTCTCTCCACCAGCAGAGATTCCATCAAATTCGACTTCCGTGGACAAAACGCACGCACGACTGGCGTCCCAAGTGAAGTTGACTTGGTGAGCAAAATAAGGGCTATGTTATCGCTGGAAAAATCGTGATGAAAAAATGCCTCTACGTGTCCCAAGCAGACGTAACACCATCGTTTCCGGTACGCATTCTCTCTGAGTTTTTGGTGTTCAAACATTGTCCTGGCACTAACAGTTAGGCGCACGTCGGTGGGACAATCACTTGGGGGTGTTATTGATGAATCAATGTCGAAAAGAGTATCGTCCGATTCAATGAGTAGCAAACACAGGTACAAGTTGTGAGCAAAATACTGTCTGATTTTCTCCATCTGGACACCCCGCTCATATCCCATGCATGTGAAGCCTCAAAACTGTGATGAATGCTTTGACAGTATCTTTCGGGGTTGTCGAGGAAATTCAAAGCCACTGTATGACTTTTCGTGGTGAAAATGAGGGCCCCATAATACTTGGTGTCATAGAGTACAATTACTGATATTCAATGGTCCGTACTATCTCTCTGGTTCTGTTCAAGTGAATCTCCAGGAACGTAAATACGCTCATATTAATATGCTGGTGAAACCTGACTCACGCATCCAGCCAGCAAGTTATTTCAGAAAAGTTCAGAGCAGAACAGTGAGGTTGTACAGCTGATCGAAATGAATGATCAGCGAAGATACTACTTACTTTCCCAACACTACTGCATGACGAATGCAGAATGCCTTCAAGTAATCAAGGATAAATTAAAAAATCATCTAGGCGAAGGTGTTCGAGACACTGTGTAGACGTAGTACACTACTCATAAGGTTGCCGAAAACACCTCGACAACCCACGACAAGTTTCGCTCGTCTTGGGGCCCATCAGGTAGGCACAGTTTCCGTTAACTCGTGGAGACAAACATCATAAATGAGAGATTTAGCTGGGTTCCAGCTGAGTCCCCATTGAAAAAAACAAAATTATTATGCAAATGAGTGTATTAGTCGAAGTTCAAGACACGTTCACATTCAAGCCAACATCCTTATTGTGGCCGAAGTGACGCTTTGGCACACGCCCTGAGCATTTCGCTGTCAGCTGTAGCAGTCCAATAAAACGCGTAATGGATTGAGGTGACACTGCCAACACAGCACCTGCTGACAGAGTGATTTCTGTGACAAACCATATGGTTCGCGGTTATCAAAAGTCGAAGCACGAATTGGTCTGACAGTCCTTCTTGTAGCGACCAGCGCTGACGTTCCACCAGATGTGTGGAAAACCTATAACTATGGATTTAGCTGAAACCAATTGCACGCGACCGTCGCAACGTACTTTGCGCCATGTGATAGTCATCATGTATTTCGTGAGGAAGGTCCGTGGTTCGAATCCGAACTCTGCCTCTCAACTTCCACTGTGTAGGCTTGGGAAACCTAGCAGTATCACAGCCCTCTTGCTTCTTCCGGGTGGAGTGGCAGTTAGGCACCGAAAGCTGTCCTGTACCCAACTACTGCTGACCAGTCGTATCACCCTCAGTTGAGTTTAAAGCTGAGCGTCGACGGCCTGACTTCTAACAGCAATAAATCCTGTTTCCCGAAGTCGTAAGTGGTAAGTCATCAAGGTCACTTTTTCCCTAAACGACTGCATCCATACACTGTTATCATTAAGGTTGAGTTGCGAAAGTAACTTGGCAACGCGTTTTTTAGTCCAGATGCGACCAGTGTGACCAGTCCACTTGCACATCCGTTTCCTTGTCTGCCGCTTGAAACCAAATATTGCCCCCTCCTATGCCGAACTAGTGCGAACGTTTGGATACGGAAGTCTTCTTGAAGACACGAAAGAATTGTTGTTCGGGCAAAACGCCTGAGCCGTGGATTATGAACCAACTTGTGTAGACCCAACTTGTTGAACCAAGTTGGTTCTTGTTGAAACAAGAAGCGCGAAACATCTTACAATGTAATATCTGGTTTGGAATGCTTATAGTACCTCTGGGTGTAACGTCCGTGATGAAGATTTTCCAGGTAAACTAGACCTATCATTATTAGAGGACCAGCTTGCGGTACTCCGCTAAACCTGGTAGGCACTGTTTATCAGCGATTTCGACAGCTTGTTCGTGTGCAGGTTACCCAAGACACTGTTACACCATGAGCATTACTTACGCATTAAAACTGGTCTACTTAGGTTCCACCAAAATAGTGGACTTTCATAAGGGTGCAAACTCATTGACTGGAACACAGATAGGTAGGCTGTCACTCCCGGCTGGTCCCACCATCACCGAGGATTTGTTGGGCATTGAGGCTTTCAAATTACAGCGTACTAGTCCAGTTCTGTCTCCGGCTCATCACCGAAATAATACTTTATATGTGAATTTATGCAACATATGATGTTACAATTGGTTGTTTTCTATAATCTTTCATCTGACAGTAATTGTGAAATTCCCAGTGTGGTCTGATTAGTTCGCATTTCTATTCAACCGGACGCTTCAAATTACTCCACTGAGATTAGTTACAAAGGACCTGGGTTTTCACTGCTGAGTTTGTTACCATCGGGCAGGTTACATGATGTGTCCAAAGAGACGCTCCACGACACAGATGACTGTCACTAGTCTTGTCCTTCGATTCCTCCTTCCCTCATAACGACGTTGAAGTGAAGATAGCTGGTATTTCTGTACTTTCGAACATTGGCCCACATCTTGCCTTTCCAAGTAATGTGCTTCCCTTTCAAGTTGCCCTAGGTCCCTGGATGTGCACGTGTCTTTCATTTGGAACACTGTTCCAGCGTCAGTATTCGTTGATTGTCCCAAAATAATGAAACGGGAATTCATGATTGCATGGGTGACCAGCGGGAAACACCGGTTTTTGCGGCCATTCTTCCTCTTGGGGGCGAGATGGCTCAGTGGTTAGAGCGCGAATTTGCTGCCCGGAAGGTCCGTGTTTCGAACCCGACCTCTGCCTCTCGATTTCCCCTGTCTAAGCTTGGGCAACCTGGCAGTATCCCGGCCCTCATGCTTCCTTCGGGTGGCATGGCAGTTAGGCATCGAAAAGATGCTATAGCTGAACGATATCTCCTCAAGACATTACGCTGGATTATTTCATGCCTAGGAGTTTCATTGTGCTGGCACTGATTTAGTACTAGGTGGAAGAATATAGTTACTCGCTAAGCGTTTCACTTGGCTTCGGTGCTGGGCAAAAACTTGCAAATTGGTAGTCAGCCATGAAAATCTAAAATGTCCAATTATTCGTACGCCATCTGTGTTATGCGGCCGAACTGGTGGATTTGATCGGATGTGCCATAAACACTTGTCCAGAAAAGGACCGTTTGACAATTCAAAGACGGCTGGTGGATTTTTGGGTTTACTGACGAACTACATTGTTGCGCCCCGATATTCGCCGTGTGTACGCGGGTTCAATACGATGAAGAACAATGACGTTCTACTGAATCTCGCACCGTTGTTGGTATCTAATAGTCTGAATCTGTCACCATCGCTGGTTTACTGTCGAAAGCACCATAGTCTACCTCCACCTTATGTTGTACTCCGCAAGCGAGGGACTCATCCGAAGAGAAGCCATGATGGGATTTGCAGTCAGTTATGATTTAGTATGAATTTTTTCCCGTCTGTCTACGGGCTCACCGAACACCGCCCGAAGCTGGTAGGGGCGAAGAGCCAAAGTCAAATGAGAACCTCACTCATGCTAGTCACTCGCCTCCACTTTTTTGGAGTCCGTGGCAAGACATTTCCGTGGTTGTGAATACTTCCAGACATTGTGTGGTCACCTAGCCCTAAAGCCATCACCTTCAGTGCGCCGCTCTCCAAATCTCCAATCTGACTAAAATCAGATCTTTCCAACTTCAGCCCATTATTTCATGTACCACAGTGACTCATGTGGTTGGGCTATTACCTTCCTCGTTTTTGTTATCCCCGAATAATCTATTCGCCGCCACCACTACCAGGCACACTCCTCCTCTAAACATGTTAATTTTCCATACCGACAAATAAGTCGTACCTACAGAGACTAAGAAATGTGTTGGCCGTACTTCACAGAGCCGGAACACTGTATCCTCTTAATGCTGGACGAAGGGAAGGAGAGCAGCGTACTGTTAGTCCACCGCGAGAATACTGAGGTGCTCTATTCAAACAAACTGGATAGTCAAGATGAAAATTGATCAGGATAGGGACAACAAACAACCGTCCGCATGTATGTACCAGTCCGGACAGCTGCTCGAACTATTTGGTCGTTACGAACCGTCTTTCGGATTAGGAAGCGTCTGGTGTGAAGTAACTAAATACCAGACACTCACTGTGTTGTTGGAACCTCCAAGCTTACGGTGAGGATAACAAACTCAATGGGATGGTAGCTCCCCTAGCTTATGCGAACAACGTTTGCACAGCACTTATTAGGGAGTGAAAAGGAAGCTCATGTACGAGTAACTTGTCCGGATTAGGACGAAGCGATCAACACAGTCAAATATAATCGCTACATCCTCATCTGTCTGTAGCTGCTCAGGACCTATGAACAAACTCAACTTGGTCGTGATGGCGAAAGAGAAAAGGCGCTTCTGCGATTTCGAAATGCTTCGAAACCGACCAGTCTCTTTTCCACAATTCTTCTCTCTCGTCCTATCCCAAATACTCCCGAGCACGAACCATCGGGTCGACAAAAAATTTAGTTTCGCTTTGCAGCGACGCGTTTATTTCCGCCGATGAGGATTGCGTGGATTACTGCAGTTAAAATCCCTGGTTTTATGGTCTAATTTGATTTTAGACGATATGGATAGATCCGCAGTTTGCCCCCTACGGGAGCGTTTTCACAGACAGCTCACCCCATGTTGGACTAATAAATTAGGTGAAGCCGTCAGTTCGAGACAGGGTTGCATTGATTAAATTTATTACTTGGATAATCGGCATTCCTGTGGGGCGTGTATTGAGTCGGGAAGACGGACCGTTCTTAGCCGCTGAGTCACTTGTTCCCCATTCTAGGCAATCGCTGCTAATACACTTAATTCTGATATGTTCCACCCCAGTCGGGATAGATGTCACACCACATTGGATCGTCCTCATAGTTTTAGTTTTCCTATTTGCACGCATGCGTTACCTTCTCGAATGGTTAAGAACAGAACGCATAGACCACCTGTTCAAGGGTATGCTGGCCACCGAGGGACGCACTTCACTTGCAGAATGTGAGAGAAGCTTTAAAATTCAGGGACGGACGTAGATTTTTCCTGTCACGATTTGCATGGGGTACAGGTAGGATTATTTTCGACAGGACGTTCAGACTCCATCCGAGTATTCCGGAGATGTGCATGGTGGATGAGCAAGACTGAACTAATTGATTGTTGCTGTGGATTTTTAACGACTTTTTATCTTTTTCAAAACAGTCTTATTGAGAGGCCTACTGACTTAACCGGTACTGTTTTCATGCTTCTTGATGAGGCACTCGTTCAGAAGTTTATATCACTATTCTCTTTTAAGAGTTAAATGTGATCACGCCTTGCGAGCCGCGTGCACAACCGCTGTGGCACCCTGAGGAATGTCTCTGGATTACGTTTGCTCTTTCTGAGATCCTAGTAAAACTGGCCTTGTCACTGGCACTGCCCAAGTCCCGTTATGAGGACAGACAAAGGAAACTCTCACACTGAAGCTGACAGCCTCCTAGGTACGAAACCAGTCCAGTTGTGGACGGCTCCTAGCAACCAATTGCGGCTATTGTTTTCTCATCGTACCTACCAAGGATAACGTTTACGACGTATCGCTCAGAATCCTAGCCGCAATGTTTGCTCTTTCTGGAAACAGGATTAGAAATGCTCAGCTAAGTCAACTTGTCTTTCTCGTAACTAACTAACGTTCAGAAGACGAACTGCTACCCTTCCATAGCTTGCACTGGCATTATCAAGTCCTTCAAATCCTAACTGGCAGATCGTCTTGAAGTGGAAACGAAGCAGGAAGAGCACGGGTTCGGTAATTGACCTACTCAGTCTGTTGACAGCCGTCGGGTTCTTGGACCGGGCTTCCAAGACACTACTCACCAACAGTCCATTAGTCATAACCCAGTCGCACACCTAACAGCGATCTTGTACTTTAGCCACTCCCTACAACGTATGATTGACCCTTATTCTCGCCTGTATGTACGTGTCAGTTTGGAAATTCAGGTCACCGGCCAGACAATTACGGGCGCTGTTCACGATTTTCTCACTTTTAACCCGACAAACCAGTGGACATTGCCACAATCGCTAAAATGACAGCTGCATCAAAGCGTACTGTACAGAAAATAGCGATGGAGTGCATAATTGGTTTTTTGTGTGGTGAGAAACGGTAATTGACTCCTGTGCCATGGTTCGATTCCGGTAGTCTCGTCAATATCCTCTGTCTTTACAACGATTGTTTTCATTTATGTTGTCATTCCAGAGGGATGATGCTGTGTGTAAAAAGCCCAGGTTACCAATAGACAAGTTGTAATTAATATGGCTGAAAAACACCATAACTTGCACTCCTCTCTGTTCTGGCGAGGATCACGTTTGCAACTAAGTGACCCAGTTAATCCCTCAGTACAAGCTGAATTCATCAGAACTATTCACTTCAAAGTAGCAGCAAACTCCTATCACATGAGGGTCACCCGATCCTCATGTATTTCCACTGGTACCACTTTCCGTATGTATGAGCGAATAAACCAACTTCTGGCGGATTGCTCACTCCCTAATGTTCAGCAAGGCGAAGCATCAACTCAGTTGATAGTCACTCGCTTCCGCTTACTACTGGGAACATGATATGTCCGCCGTCGAAATAACTTGCGAAAGCACAATAGCTAGATGATGTCGCGTGCTGCCTGAGAGTCAACAACAAGGAAAGCTGCGTTTGGTGCCGACTACTCTGGAAAGAGACAGAGCAACAGGCTCCTGGTTAAGCGTTGTTTATTTTCAAAACTCCGTCAAATGAACCTTCATGTTTTGTGCAATCGATGGGTAGCGATTCTCGCAACACTTATTTTGTTCTTTTGTTGTTCCTGGCAAACTCCTTATGCACACACACACACACATTAGATATCGATCAGTTGAACTTAATTCTAGAAGTCCTTGGATCCCCGTGCAAAGGTGACTTGGAGTCGATCAGCAACTACAAGGTATGTTTCTCTTCTGTTGACTGTCCGTTTCAATACCTATGATAGTGAGTTGTCATTGTGACAGACACTTATGAAAACTTTTTGTCGGCTTCAGGAATAGTCATTACTTGTGCACTGAAGGTGACCCTTAATACAGTTCGTGAGTGTTATTCTGACCTCTTTTGGGAAGAAATCCCAAAGCTTTATTCCAAATCTTTATACTGTTGAATCTCGTGTGTGTGAACGCAAAGTCACCTTATTTGGTTACGAATTAATACGCTTTGTTGTGATCATCCAACTTGACCACAACAATTCTATCTTTCAACAGATTGATAAGAAAATTTGACTCCAGGGGCCTGCAACGGGTCCCAGTCAGCGATAAACACAAGCCATGTCTAAATTAATTTTTTATCAGGCCTTGCCAACTCACTGCCAAAGGACATACTTTGATGCGGTACTAACACTCATTCCGTTTGAAAAGCACGGTAGCAACGTAACAAACTTCGGTTCTATGTCATTCGGATGCATAGCGAACAACTGCTGCTCTAAACTTGTTTCAATTTGTTGAACTTTATTCGTCTACTCAAACCGTCGGACCATTGTTTTACACGCCAGAACTGTTTGATTTAACCGCGTCTACAAAGTGGCAAATTCCAGGTTTTCTCGCTATCGGTTGTTTCAGTCCGAGCGTCACAACTTAGTGCCCTATGTAAAGCGCCTTCCATTTTTCTGCTTACTTTTTTATTGGTCCCGAACGAGCGATTAACATTTTTAACTATCCGTTATTCCCAGTTGGTTCGAAAGTGATTGCGATGAAGCCTAAACTCTCCTCTAACAACCTAGAATTGACACAGCATTTAACAAATACGTCATATTCCAGACTGGGTATGGTCGTTCAAGGATAGAGGCGAAGTCTTGTGCTTCTTCAAATGCGATTCATTGGTACTTTGATCGCTGTTTAGCGAGAAATCCTTTGGGACTGACTGGAATCACCGTCCTTGCTAACCAACCTCAATGTCTGCGTGCCATGTAACTCTTGCAGGTTTTTTAAACATTCCGTTGAACTTTTCCTAGTTGCCTGTACAGGATGAGCACCTGTTCGTCCGTACGACACCATACAAAACCTCCAATGTGAGTAGCTGGTTGGGATCAATGGAGAGAATTCCGTTCTGGTTTTGTGTGTTGAGTCGGTATGACTAAGCGGAAACAATGTGTACGACGCCGCTTAGACGAGCTAACGAGTTACCTGTGACAGGTGAAATTATCTCGTTTTGCGGTGCTGGACGAGCATTACCAACCCACACTCGACTCAGATAGATCATAGTTTTCAATTGAGATTTTATCCTATGAGTGTATCTGACCTATGCTGGAAAGCCTAGAAGCACTGTGCGGCTGTTTCATCCCTAGTAGAAATCATCATCGGCGCGCATTTCTCTGTTTTGTTTTGTCCTACTTGGTATTCACGAAGAAAAAACGATTAGGAATGATCATTAGGTATCCGCCGTCGTTTAGACACACGTGCCAGCACGAAAGTGAAATCTCGAATCATAAAAGGTCCTTCATTGTGAATTTGGCTACTGGCAGTCCCTATTCTTTGTCCATACCTTGCTGATAGCAGACAAAACCATCTTAGTCGTCTAGGTCCAATCTTTTTCATGAATGGATGGACTTCTGTTGATTTGACTTCGTGCTTCATGTGCGTTCTGGTCGACCTCATGCTCCAAACGCGAAGCGTTTGTTCAGCACGTCTGGCCCCCAGGGTTTTTTTTTGGCAGGAGTTTTCTTTTTTAGTTATTTACTGCGCTTAGGACCTCGCGTCGCGTACAGATTTCGTGTTAACTCCTGCTCACAGACATCAGCGAGGACATTGCTCATCAAGATTTTGTTGTATACAGGGGCTTATTCCGTCATCTCTGTAGACACGCGCTATTTCCGTATCTGTCTAATTTCCAAATTCACACAGGCTGACAACAAAAATCCTAGTTTCACAGAGTCTCGTCAGTCACAACGCATAAAACACCATCAGTAGAGTATGTGCGCACAGCATGCATCTTCCAAGGCACGTCAGAATTTAAAGTTGTAGTGTAACTAGGAAACGAGTCACTCGTGAGTGGGAGATTCTACTCTTGCGTGACTGACAGTTTATGTGACATTCATAAAGTCAGGTTTATAAATTCTTGAAAACCCATCAATTTGAAGGACATTCCAGCTTATTTATATCTCCTATTGGAAGTTCTACCTCTGTTTATTTGTTTGTTTGCAATAGAATCACTGGTTGTATAATGGCCACTGACGTTTCTATCCCTTTCCAAGTCGCAATTCCGAGAGGGTTCTATTTTTCTATGCAAACACAGGTTTAACTCTCATTTTGAATGTATATAGTCAACTGTATGAAGTGACGGCTGGCAGCCTCCAGGGTCAAAACTAATGGATATATTTAGGGTAAAACAGATCGCTGCAACTGGAATCCGTCTGAAAACTGCTCTCCTCTATGAAGGCTATCTGGATGATATTTTTTTGAGAACTACGCAGCACAATGACTGGAAATTCCAGTTCATTTCATCCAGAAATTAGGTTCACATGTGGATACGTATTTAGAGACAAACTCACATTTCTCAATGTGCTGTTAACCAAACATGCAGGTGGGCCTCCATGCCGCTCAGATCACAAGAAATCTATTTGGGATGAGTAATACCTCCGACTGAATACAAATACTTCCTTGTAGAGACCTTGTTTCATCAGGCCCATCTGATTTATACACCCAAGACATAGTAGTCAAGAAAAGCTTCCGCAAAAGAAGTGGCAACCGAATGACTATCTGGAGACGTTAATCGGACGTCGCCACGAAGCACAATCCCTGGAGTAGCCCGTCCAGAGTGTGCCGAAAACGAGGGCCTATTTGACGCTGTTGTTTGATATCCTCAGGAAAACGGTGAGCGACGGATTACAGACCGCCATGAAAAGAACAAACAGTAGAGCACAGTTCAAGGTGCCCCCAGGTACACGTTTTATTGCACTTCCTGCACATAAAACACTGTGCGTTTTCTCAATGTCCCATTTCGTGTATCGGTTTCCCCTCAACGGTGATCAGTTTTATTTGGAACGGGATGGCTCTGTGTCAGTGCTCAGAGGCACCTTACTATTCGACTGATTCTCAGAAGCAGGACCACTATATAAGTGATTGGTGGACTACTACGAGCACCGATTATCAGACACCTTCTTGTGACCAGCTGTTTAGTTGACAGCAACTCGAATTCTGCACTTTGATACCGCGTAATCGATCGTTTTTGGAGATCTCATGACTTACTCACTTGAGGCAAGGCTCCGCTTGGTTTGACTGAGTGCATTTAGTCCGATTTGTGTGTTGTATTCATTTTCAGGGATGCGAGATAGCTCAGTGGGTAGAGCGCGAATTTACTGACCGGAAGGTCCGTGGTTCGAACCCCACCTCTGCCTCTCGACTTCCCCTGTCTAGGCTTGGGCAACCTGGAAGTATCTCAGCCCTCGTGCTTCCCTCTGGTGGCATGGCAGTTAGGCACCAAAAGGGTGCTACAGCTGAACGATTGATTGATTGACTGTATTCATTTTCGCGCTTCATCTATTACCTTTTGCTTGTGCCAACGTGTAGCGATTGTCGAAACGGTGTGAACTGTTTCCGTTCCCCATCCTACGTCTCCTTTCCGCGCTATTCCAATTGGACACAATACTTTAAATCTACTTCGGCTTCACTCTGCTCAATCTGATTGACGATATGTGGGCTGAATCCACATACTCATTTGTAACTTCGTCTGTTTTCTTCCCGAATTACACCAACCTGTGTTTTTCTCGCGATTTCCCATATCATTCGCCCTTTCCCATGGAATTTTGTGCAGTTTTGCGTAGCAGGAAAAACTGATCCGTACTGAACACTGATCAACAGACAAAGAGCGAGTCGTTTTACTGTCTTGAGCGCAATTCGATAATGGTAACAGTAAGGAATGCACCGGCCGTGCCAACAGCTCATGGTTGAGTCCGGGAGAAGAACGCCTCTAAAGATGGCATGAACTTTTCCTTGAGGCAGTAGTCACCGTCACTTATTACTTGATTATATTCGGCGAAAAGCTCCGTGTGAAACAATGGAAAAAAAGGTCGATCAAGTCCAGAAATGACCGGTTAGTGATTCGGACAACGACGAGCACACTGTTGTGTTGTAGACCTATTGAAGAAGATGAAATCTTTTGATGCAACACCATCCATATACTGGGTGAAAACGTTTTGACAGCTCACTACTGGTAGGTGTAGTGCCCGGGTTTCAGTCAAGTTCCTAGTTGAACAGCAAATCGTGTGTAAGCGGAGTTTTGCAGTGACTGGTATAAAAGGTAGCTTCATCTGATGATTGTTAGTTCTTTCACTGAGCAATGCAATTGGATTACGAGCGTCTCTTCCCAAATCGAGTTGATATCATCAGTGCCTTGTAGGGAGCGGAGCGTGGTAGTGCGTCAGGGGGTTTGCACAGATGTTGAATTCATCAGATGTATTAGTCATTCCAACTAACACCTGAGGAGATACATTCAATTGAAGAATATTATAAACAAGAGATTTAGGTGCATTTTAGCTGAGTTCCCCATCCACATCGACCGTTTATCGCAATGTGGTTTTCAAGTAAGGAATAAGATAGGCCACAAAAATGGTGAGACCGATAGAAGACTAAACCCCCCTTAGGGAGAATTTCTCGCACTACAAAATGATTGTTTTTGTGAATTCCAACTGTCTTTATCCTGTCACTGGTCACCCGTTTAAACGGTGACTGAAATAGATACGTTCCATTCTTTGTGGTGAGCACTGTTCTTCAAATAAAGGTGAACGACCTAATCAGTTCAGTGGACCTTCATTTGATCCAGTGAGAGGTTCACTGAACGCGCGAACGCGGCTACATTCCATTGTCAGATGTAGGTCCCAGTTCATAGTACTGATTTTTACTGTAGTTTTAGCCTCCATCTCTCTGTGTGTATGATGAGCTCGAGAGAGCTCAATTGTTAAGGCCCAAGCCGGTGGGTTCGTGGTTCGAACCCCAGCCCGTTATCTCCACTGCTCCTGTCCAGGCTTGGGCAAATTGGCACTACCTCAGCCCTGGTGCTTCCATCGTGTGGTATGGCAGCGAGGCACGAACAGTGTGCTGCAGCCGAATTATTGTTATTACTATTATTAGTATTATGTATCCGTTGACGCAGACCTTGTCCAACTTTTGATTGCTTCTTGACCTATAACGACAATGAGCTGATGAATCCGGTTTTCAATGTCTGCTTGTGCGAACTTCACATCGTCGTCATAAGGATAGCCTCATTTCCCCCCCGTATCCTGCTTTATATGATATGCTTCTTTATCCACACTCGGAGACCAGGGTTAGACCAGACCATGTTAGACTTAACGACACGGAGAAATTTTCCAACAACATTCTATTTTTGGTCCGGGATCTAGTTGCGTTTTTTGTTTGTTCTAATGCACCTGGAAGGAACAGTGTGCGCTCGCCAAGAAGACGTGCCATACACGCATCTGTCGCGACTAGCTCTGTTAGTTAGTTGGACGGCAGATCGTTTTGGCCCAGATCAACAGGGAAGGGATACGAACAATTATACAGCGGAACGAATGTTGATATGGTCGAATTGTTACATACAGTCATGTTGGTTTGATTCTAGGTCATTCCCTGAAAACCTTCACTTGATTGGTTGTGTGGATAGGGTGACGAAAATTACTTGCTTCTAAGCTTAATTCTAGTAAACGTCTTTATCACATATGAGGGAAACGCTTCTCCTAAGCTTAATTCTAGTGAACATGTCTTTATCACATATGAGGGAAACGCTTCTCATGATCGATCGGTGCCTTTGCTTGTGCGTGACTTCTATCAGGAACGCGACCAGCAGCTAGTTTGAACCCACAAAATGGGAAGAGATCCATGCATGTTTACGAAATCTCACAGCGCAAGTTGCTGTCAAATCGAATGTGAGAATAAGAGTAGATCAACCACTGTTGCATCTTCATCAAAAGGCTGGTGAAGATATCCTTTTGGGTAAAATCGTTCAGCTTTTAACACCGTTTCGGTCCGTAGCTGTCATACCACTCAAAGGAGGCGCGGAAGCTGAGATAATTCCAGGCTGCCCAAGCCAAAACAGGATCAGTCGAGATGCAACTACCCTTTTCTCACAGTCTTCTTGTTTTCATAATATCTTGTTACATTGTATTGCAAGGAGCCGCTGGACTTGGTCATGTTAATCTGTTACATTTTGTTCCGTGTAGCTCATTCAAAACACTCACTCTCTTCGACCTGTCAAAACGCTCCTGTCATTGAAATTCGCAAATGATGTTCACCTTGATATAGTTCTTGATGTGCATTGACGCGTGACAATTTTGTAACTGCTACAATCCTTTCCCATCATTATTGCGCGGAATTGGCTATCCTTATTCGGATGTTTAAGCATAAGAGGTCTTACCGGTTTCCCTCTTTCGTGTGCGACTGTGGTCATAGTGAATGGTTCCGAAGGTTTCAAAGGTAGACTTGTCGGTTGCATTTGCCCAGGCTGAAGAACGGCAATGATTACAAAAACCTCATCTGTGTTGTTCGTTTTGAGATCAGTAACCGGTCCGAACACAGTTTGAATTTTGCTAAATACACTCGTTTGCAAATCAATTTGGTTTTGCGAGAGACTCACCTGGAACCCAGCTGAGTCTCTCGTTTGTGATGTTTCCAGGCAACCGAATGTGCTGCACCAGGCCGCCTCATGTTTCAGTTGCTACGATATTCGAGATATCGTGATACATGTATATACGTAATGCGCTACTCATAAGGTTGCTGAAAATTATTCGACAGCCCACGACTGGTTTCGCCCTTCCAGTTCGGGCTCATCAGGTAGGCGCAGTCCCCGAGTCACCGTCAACCTTATGTTCTACTTGAACCCAAATTGGACTGATTTTGATAAATACACTCATTTGCAAATCAATTTGGCTTTGCGAGAGACTCACCTGGAACTCAGCTGAATCTCTCGTTTGTGATGTTTGAATTCCTTTAGAAGCCTGTGAATTTGCATCCAGCTCTCTTTCCATCCCGATCTTTGGATAGAGGCCAAGCATCAAGTTGCGCGCGATGTATTCGCCTAGTCTCTCGTGAACCCAAACGATCAGCATGGGTCGGACGCTGTTCCCCAACCAAGCTAGCTACCACGTTATTAGTCGTCTCGTCAGTGAACACGTGTTCTGTAGACTCAATGAAAACATAAATTCTTTTTCCCTAACTTTCCCCTCGGTCGTCGCCATTGATTTGGTCATCATCCGAGAAGACACTCAGTGCGCCGCCGATTGGGTGTTTCATTCAACCCTGCTTGCGTTTTTATGGCCAATCAGAAGGTCCAGTGCGCTTTAAAATTGTGATGCTTTGTGTTCTGCTGCCGAAGCTGTTCGATTGATTGATTCGCTAGCATAAGTTCAGTGGTTCCTGTTCGTCATTTTGGTGGTTTAATTTGATGCCTCTGGCACGAGATAACGTGGAACTTCTTTGCCTTGTCTGGTTGCTTCGCGTTGTTGAGATCGGGCCATTCTTCTGACCTCACTCTGTAGATCTGTTTGTGGGGGTTCATCTATTTCATTCGTCATGTTCACTACCCATTGTATTTTCTGTAAGTTCCTTGGCTGGATTGGTTTAGGTCCTCACATACAACGGGTTTTGGTTTTCTGTGATACCACTGGTTGGGATAAATATCAACCTTTGTTACTTGCCTCTTATGTAGAGCAGCAAACCCCCAAATGCCCGCTTTCTTGCTTGACCTAGTATCTGTAGGTTGAACTGGTGTCCTTCTGGAACTTTTTGTACGAAAACCATCGGCAATTGGTTAATTGGCTAACTGATAGCTATGAATTCTTTTGGTATATACTTTTCATTCAGTTTTTCCAGCGTGTTGTTTCTCGCAGCCGTAGGACTGAATTTCCTATGTGACGTTGTTTTTCCTTGTCTTTTCTGTGTCTAACATTGCTTTCCTTAGTGCGTTCGTTTTAAGAGTGCCATTGTTCTTGGTAGTCTTTTTAGAGTGTCTTTGATTTATGGAAGGATAATTATCCTTTCTTCCTGTTGTGCGGTCAAAACGGTCGATTTGCGGCTACTGAGAGATAGCTCAATGAATCTTTTTGTGTAATCGCTATTCCTGAAGGCCTTGGACGTTAATTCTATAGTTCTGCGAAATGGTTCAATCCGCTCAAGTAGTCTTTGAATACAGTTCTCGTTTGGATTTCTACGTGCCTACTGTGATAGTTCAGAATTTGGTCGGTAGACTTGCGTTTGTATCGTCCATTCGGTGTTCAGTGATGAACGCATCCGAGAATACCAACCAGCTACCCTTTGTTCATTCCATTGTGGACTGGATGCGAGCACGCACGGCTGAGCAGTTTGCTGGTTCATTGCAGTCCAATGTCGTTGGTACTACTTATCCAGGAAAACATGGTTCAGCTGTAGCACACTCTCGGTGCCAAACTGCCATGCCACCACAAAGAAGCACGAGGGCTGAGATACTGCCAGGTTGCCCAAGCCTAAACGGGAAGTCGAGAGACAGAGGCCGGGTTCGAACCACGAACCTTCCAATCAGTGATTCCGCGCTCTAACCACCGAACCACCTCGCCCCAGGGAATGCTTCTTCTCGGAGGGGGAACTGTATTTACTGAGCTCATCGACTCCCCTTTTAGCTGTTCGAAATTCAATGTATATCGTCAAACAGATTTTGAAGAGTCCTTTTGCGACAGCTTTGCATTCCGTTCATTGATACGGTCATTCGTAGAGGTATAGGTTCTGTAGCGAAGAAGATCTACCAACATACCGATATTGATCGAGTGGATCGAATAGGCAGCAGTCCCTTCAAATAAAGACCACTCATGGGGACTGGTCTAACTAGTCTTCGTTTTTTCGGAGGGGGCAACCCCCTCTCGATCAACCATATAAGATAATCAGTAACAGCCAGATTCACAATGTAAGACAGATATTGCGCAGACTCATCGATCACAGCTGGACTGTTACTTCTGTCGTATCACATATGTTTTTACCAAGATTGGTAAATTCACAAAAGTTCTCAAGATCATCTCACGTGTGTTAAGAAGCTTAAACAAGCGGAACAGTCGCTGTCACAAGTGAAATCAGGTAATTTTACGCCAGTGACAAGTACATTAGTTTGAAACGACTCTCAGTGGGTTGATACAAAGCTGGATGATATCGAGACAGCTCAGTGCTTACTCACAAACTGGAAGGTCCGTGGCTCGAACCCAAACTCTGTATTTCGACTCTTGCTGTCTAGGCTTGGGCAACCTGGCAATATTCCAACCCTCATGCTTCCTTCGGGTGGCATGGCAGCTAGACACCGAAAGGGTTGTTAAGGCAGGACAATCATTTTTAGGTATTACCATCCTATTGTTAATTTTGTTAACCGTTTGATAACTGATGGCACCCCTGTTTATGTTGCGGTATCATCAATCGGTATTCCGGTCTAGAGTTCTGCGTTATAGTGATCCCCAGAAGCTGTCACTTTTAGCTATCCCTCTTTGGAGTGACCATCCATCAAGAACGACGATTTTATTTGACTTGTAAAACATTTGTCATTAATAATTCCCCAACCCACTGCCCCTAAAAGAGAATAACTCGCGATAAAGACCGTTTTCGGTAGGTCTTTCGAAGTGAACTTTCGAAACTAAAACTAAAAACTGTTCAGCTGTAACACCCTTTCGGTGCCTAACTGCCATGCCACCCGAAGGAAGCACGAGGGCTGGGATACTGCCAGGTTGCCCAAGCCTAGACAGGGGAACTCGAGATGTAGAATTCGGGTTCGAACCGCGGACCTTCCGGTCAGTAGATTCGCGCTCTAACCACTTGAACCATCTCGCCCGCCCCCAGTTTTGAAAGGAGGCAGAGTCAGATTCCTAAGATATACCACTTCTGATAGGTTTTCTGAAGTGGCCTCCTGGAGCAAGAAAGTTATTCACCCTCTAAAAGCTGTTTCCAAAGATCCAGTCGAGCTTATTCCATTCCATATTTCGTCCCTTCTAGTAAGAACTTAGCTACCGGCATAACTCATGAGAGGCTAACCACTTGTTGGAACATCCGAAAGGAGTGAATCGTGATAGTTGTTACCATACAGACCGCCGACCAACGTTGTCTTCGTGCAATGGTTCGGACAATACATAGAAGCTCAGTGCTCAAATTTAGAACCCTGGTTTTGTTGAAACAGTGTTTTGCGCCACGAGGACATTCACAGGGGTCTTTGTTGGGAGGCAGAGGTAATCTTTCAACAGATATCCTTTTCAAGGGAAGCAGAATGGAAAAAATGGTCTCTCTCTCAGGTGGCACTGTATGTTGACCATCATGTGTGCGTTTGTAGACAATCAAATATCAGCCGGTTCTGCTTGTCTAAAATCCTGTTTGGATTGTCCTGTATGTAAGTGCCTTTAAATTAAGCTCTGTCGCACTATCATGCAGGACACTGTCCCAACGCATCGTCCCTAATTGCAATGAATATGTGAATCATGGTTCTTAAGTTTTTGTAAACAAACTGCTTGTTTCTAGCAGATTTGTGCTGTCATTAAAACAAATCAATTCGCCATTTTAGCGTAGACGGACATGCTCCCGGTGTTCAGCACTACTTTGCTTGCCCCGGATGGACCTAGATCAGGCCCTTATGATGACACAGTGTTCTAATGTGATGCAAACCAGTGAAAAAGGGCTGGCCGATTTCCTGATGCCTTAGCGACACCTTATCGGTTGTCTGATATTGAGTGACGTTCACCTGGCTGTCGTGACTTATACAAACACATCTGCTGTGATCAAATGCTGTGTTGCTGTTTTCTATTATCATTTCTATTTATATCTTGGGTTCTCGTGCTAATCTCCGGAAAATTCCTCACAACCGACACCGAATCAAGGCGAATCAATATGCGATGGGATGACTGGATACCAAGAGTTAAGTGATCGAGTCTCTCTGAATGTTCACCAAGCCCAAGCTGGATGAACAGGTCAGCTGTTTGATGGTCACATTTCCCCAAAAACATCGTATGAGTTTGGTTCAGTAGAGGTCTTAAGGAGCAAACCTCACAGTCCCTTACTCGCCTTATTTGTCCAACCGATTGTAGTTTCTCGTACTGGTGCGTCTCAGTGGTCAATGCCCATGTTTGGTCGTTGGCTGACATAAATTTGCCTGTACTTTAAAACTTTGTCCTGTTAGAGTTCTGGAATTGTGCAAAAAATCTAAATTTGCCTGCGTTTCAGGCTTGTTTTCTAGTGCCGTCAGTTGCTCTTTCTCTTTACTGCACGAATATAGCAACTGTCTTTTTTATTTGGTTCGCAATACACACTGTCCAGTTTACCGGTCTCACTGTCATTTCTCCATGTTTCAGGCGCGGGCCTACCTTGAGCAGTTACCTTTCAAACCGAAAGTCCCCTGGTCTCAGCTCTATCCATACGCCAGTCCGAAAGGTATGCACCTATTCCAAGGTTTATTGCCTTTCTTCCCTATTCGTAGATTTCAAGAACGTCGGTATTTTGTAAACCACGAGCTTAGAACGTATTTCCACTTTGTCGCAGCCCTAGTTGGACTAGAGCGGAATCTAATAACACTACGGATTACGACGGTTTGTAACTGTGAAACCTATGCTGGGTTTTCCGCCATGGTCTCTAGCTCACTTTTCCTCGATCGTTTGCAAGTTAAATTGTTCGCTCATGTAAGGGAACACAGCGGACCTGGATTTCAGCTCCCCACAGTTTCAAAGTCTCTGGTTAACGTATTGAGAACAAAAATACGTATTGAGAACGTATTGAGAGGAAACTCTTCTAAAAAGCCCTTCTTCGGGGTCCGTCAAAACCCATAGGTCTTCATGAATAGATGTCACGGAAGCCCTATAACATGGGTCTTTTCTGTTTGATCAAGCTTTCCTTAACTCAGTGCTTGCTTTCACCCTCGGATTTCACAGCACATCTCGTGTGAGGTGATCCCCAAAAAACGCGACATAGGAGAAAGAGTTGTGGAAGAAAATCTCTCTCTACGGGGGGAAAGGGGGTTTCCACAAAAGATCGTGGCTGCTTGGTAAACCATCGTGGGCTCTCTGAGAAAGTGGCTCTATTTTGCCTTTGCCAATTTTAAGCGGAGTGATGACTGCAGAACAATGTTTAATCAGCTGATGTGAATACAAAAGCGGGGCGAGATGGCCCAGTTGTTAGAGGGCGAATTTATACTGACCGGAGGGTCCGTGGTTCCAACCCGACCTCTGTTTCTTCACTTCCCTCGTCTAGGCTTGGGCACGGTGGCAGTATCCCTGCCCTCGCGTTTCCTTCGGGTGGCGTGGCAGCTAGGCACCGAAAGCTGAACGATTATTAGGTTTGGACCCAATAGTATCTCAGCCATTATACGCTTTTCCGATGGCGTATCAGCTAAGCACCGATCAATCGATCATCAAGTGCGGTGCATTTGTTTGACCGTGCCTGGATTTGATCTTCAGATGTCTGATATGCGTGGTGAATGTACTACCAATACTCCACCAGTACAGGCTAGACGTACCTGATCTATAAGGTCTGAAGAGGCGAACATGTTAACCCTTGAGTGATGTGACTAGTTGATCCAACCCCTGGATGTGCCAGTCACATTGCTCTGTCGTGAACACGCTGACCTCTTTAGGCCGGGGAATTCAAATGCGTCCAGTGTGCACCGGTGAAATACGCTCGCCTCAGATGTCTGGAGGTCAAATTCCCGAACGGCCAATGAAATGCCGTGCTGATGAACTGGCTCAAATGAGACGAAATTTCCTCGCTTGGGTATTGACCAACCAGAATAATTGCGCCAGGACGGGAGAAGAGCTATTCAAACGAGGGTAATATGAATGAGAATTTTACGAATCCAAGCCGATTTGCAATGCCTCAGACCCATATTGTTTGGTGACCATATTCGGGCTCATCTCGCTGGCTATTCATTAGCTGAAACAAAGTATGATATCTGCATATGCGTTAGGGCTACTGTGCCTCAATTTGTTATAGACCAACCTTTGTGAGTTGGGATATTTCTGTGTGTTGCTCGAGGCCTGAGCTACACGCTATCCGCGACACTTTAAAGCCAGCCAGGGTGTAATCATTCCTCGAGGTAAGAGACAACGACTCTGGTGTTGGAAACATTCGCTGCTAGTCATATTCCTAGCGGAATTGAATTTTCACACGCTACGCGCACAAATTCGATCAGCGGTCTCTCGCTGTGTGAAATCCGAACCTCAGCATCGATCGATTGAATGTTTCTACATCCAGCTGGTGCGTTCCAAGCTGGACGAGACGCTAAGTGGATCTGCGCTTAACTACTTCTGTTTTACAGGGAGTACCACGATTACTATCTCGGTCTACCACCATGTACAGATGTATGTATGGTGAATTTGACCCGGCCAGCGATCTGTCCTCAGTGGCAAGCTTTTCGAATGTATACAAATGATTGCGTAATATGGACGGAATCAGTGGCTGCTTGTCACCAAATAGCTTGTCCACGAGTTGCTGACTAGAGTGAATGGAATCATTTACTTAGGAAAAAGCAGGTCAAGGTAGAATGCAAAGAGGGTGACAATCGCTGAATTTCCTAGGCCTATGAGTACTTCCTTTGTGCGCATGTCAGAAACGCTTCAATTCCGACACTTTTTTAGAAGGTTTTATGATGTGACATGAGACCTTTTTAAAATGGCGTTCGGAACAGGTTTTGCTTTGAATCGCCGAAGGCGTTTTCGAATGAGCGCCTCGAAAACCTACAGAAGCAGCAGCTATTAGGAAGGAATGTCGTTGAACTGCATGTAACTCTGAAGTAGTCTGGCTATCAATCAACCGGAAGTTCTTAGAAAACCCTTAGCAAATCCCGTGTGTCAACTGAAAAAATAATAAATTAATTGCTTTTGAAAATTGTTCCTCTCTCAGGTTCAATGCACTCATTGCCCTTGAGTGTTTGTACCTACAGCGACAGACGCACACACCTGACAATTCAGGACATTTTGTTTCCACTGATTTGTGTCCTTGTTCGAGGAGTTTTTCACTGCTCTTCCAAAGTCCTTGTTTACCGCCGAAAAACGTGGATAAATCATTGAAATTCGCCTCTGTTGTCCTTCGGAATTTTGCAATATGCGTCTTTCCAAAATTCCCTCCAATGTGTAACACGAGTTCCTCTAATGCCTATGCAAGTTGTCGTTGTTGTGAACCGTTTACGTGGATACGTCGAACATTTGTTATGGGGATGCACAGCGGGAGACAGCGGTGTGTGTGTGTGTGTGCCTGAATATAACCGAATCTCTGTCTATGCCCTACCGTATTACCCGACCTTCTTGGTTGTCAGCACGATGAAGAAAGAGTACTGGATGCGAACAACGTTCTTATATGATGCGCATTGTTAGGCGATCAGTTCAACCGGATTTGTTCGTGCCAAATCCTCAGGATAAGCATGTATCATAGACGAGAGATTCAGCTTGGATTCGATTGAGTTCCTCGTTAAAGCCAACTGAGTTTGCAAATGTGTGTTTCCCGAATTTTGTCGAATTCGGGTTCAACTAGAGATGGCCCAAGTGGTTAGAGCGCAAATTTACTAACCGTGGTTCGTACCCGACCTTTGCCTCTCCACTTTCCCTGTCTGGGCTTGGGCAATGTGGCATTACCCCAGCCCCCCTTTGGGTGACACCTACTTGATTAATCTTGGGGTGGACGAAATCTGTAGTGGGATGTTGAAGAGTTTTCTGAGCAACCTTGTAATTGGTGTATTATGTCAAGAAACAATTGAAGTTGCCCCAGTAGGTTGACGATACTTGTTTTGGTATATGATCTCACCTGGTTTGTTGAGGAATAGTAACCAGGGCTATACTCTACCGTATTTTTGTTGAATTATGCTTTCTGCCTCTTTTTGCAACTCGCACCGTCTGTCAGGTAAGACTCAACTGGAAGATACCTTGGTGAAGTTTTTCAAAACGTCGTGCATTGAACTACTGTCAGGCTACTGAGGCCTGGACAGGAGCCATCGAAAAGCCTGATTGGTAACTTAACCTCGCTACGTTCCCTAATGTTAAACTGCCTGTACGAAAACAAAAACTGACGTTGCAAGCCCGTGCTAAGATTGCTCCTCTAAGCTCATATGTATGATGAAACTGCTGGAAATGATGGTTCGATGGAGTCCTTCGGAGTCAAAACTAAAGTATCATTCTTCCGAATTTTGTGCGACAAACAAGCTGCCCGAAGATTCAGTTCTAAAGCTGTCCATTACAGAGAGTAGACATCCAAGTCAGGGACTGGCATACCCCAGCTTTCGGGCGCTGCGCCTGCCTGATAAGGTTTAAACAGAGTGAAACTGTATTGTACTTTGTACTTGCGTCATCGCGATTTGCGGTACATTCGCGCAAAAGCGTCATCGGCACGCTGTCAAAAATTGCCTGAGGAGATCAACCAGGTTATCCCGAACGAGAGAGCAACTATGGTGGGGCTCATCAATCGAGGGCAACTTTATGCCGGCTGATGTGTTCCAAACTTCTGAGCGTCTTTGTGTTAGCTGTGCGCGTCTCTTCCTCATCCGTCCCTAATAGCCTGGATGCAACCTCTGTCCGTTTTTTAATCGATATATTTTCGTTGGAAATTCACTGTTCAATGGAAGTCTGACCCTGTCATTTTTTCGATTAGAGCTGCAATCCAAGTCCGGTAGAGATGACGTTAACGTGCCGGGGGAGGAAATGCTTGTTTCAAATATCTATTCGGAATTGCTTGCCTGCATCTTTCCACATTCCGCAATGCGTCATTTGGTCTAGACCACTTTAAAAGTTTGAAAGCGACTACCAGGTGATTTGTAGACACCTAAAGAGACGATAACGTTACTCGGAATTGCCGTTTCCTCAGTACTGGATCACACGCTTTCTTGTTCATTACCTCCGCGCGATTGTATTTCACATTTGAATAACAAAGGCGCATGAAGACTACGACTGTAGTCTGCCAAAATGGAACACTAAAGGCGACGGACATACATCTAAACATGAAAATCGATTAGGGCATGTCAATCGATTAGATTCAATCGTTTCTTCAATGGAAAACTGAGCCAACCGTATACGTGTGGTCTCAGTCTCCTACGTGTTAGCACGTTCCGTAGTGGAACAGTGAAAATCACCTATCCCGTTTGAATTGAATACTGGCTAGGTTTAAGGTGGTAGCAAACGGAACTCATCTGGGAAGTGTATTCATTGGCCTTGTAATTCACTTCAGAATATATGGTCTTCTTATGATTGGGACCTCTATGATACAGTTATACCCCTTTACAGCGATCTACTCGTTAAAATAGGTCAACTTATGGGGTTGACGCTGTAAACGGTATCGTAAATTACTGTTTCTCCCCGGATTAGCATCCGGGAACTTGGGGACTCCTTCCTCCAGCTGTTGGAACCAGAAGGGTGGAAAATCATCATAGAAACATCTTAGAAATGATTGAATTGCAGAAAATTAAAACCACCTTCCCTCACGTGACCGTCACATGCACTCATGCTCTGGAAATCACAATGAGAGTGGTTTATTACTCAATGGCAGAAGGAAACAGTTGTCGTTGAACGTAGAACTTCATGCTGCCTAATTTGAAAAGTCGACTACTGTATGTGCACACCGACATCTCGGTTGTAACGGATAATAACCAATCTAAACAAGGTAGTCGTTTTTCTCGGCAGTGGTTACACTTATTTTCTTGGTAATTCTTCCTTATATCCATAAAGCATGGCTTGCTATCTCTTATGGTACTTTTCTAACTAATTTCATTACATTTTGGTTTGTTTTCCATCCCCCTCTCCCTCATTTGAAGCGCTCGATCTCTTGGACAAACTCCTCTGTTTCGTACCTTCTCGGCGAATCAAAGTTGAAGATGCCCTTGCCCACCCGTATTTGGAGCAATACTATGACCCGACGGATGAGGTTAGTTCAGTCTCAAATCTAGCTTAGTGCCAGTTAAATTCTGTATTTTAACCGTTTGATATTCTGATTGTGAAACATTTTATCGGTCGCTCGTTTCTGTTCGTCACGAGGACGCTCTGAGTAATACATGCATGGAGACGCACGGCGCACAGCACTTCTGTGATAACCGGTATATGCTTCACAAGAGCTGTAGCTTTCTCCGCTTCCAACTGGATAAGAGATGATCACTATCGAAACCGACTAAAGTCGACACTGTCTAGATCAGTCTACTGCAAGCAACTCCTCCACCTTGCCCACCATGTTGTTGGCGGCAGTCGCTAGTTTTGGTGTGAAGCTTGTGGACAGAACGGTTGACGGTAAGGCACGTCTCATGGACAGGGACCCTTTCGCATTTCATTGACCGCGACCAATCCATCAGCTGTTTGACCTTGGCCAGTCCACCACTTGGGTGAAGCTGTTTTCATCTCTCATAGTAGGCCAACATGCTTGCGGATGGATTTCACCACGCTAGTCAATGTGCTCACCACTGATTCTGTTTTCTGTGTCGGGCGTAGCCATGTTCTGGCGAACGTTGGCTCACCGACAATCGCTGGACAGACTAGAAGGCCAGCTTCAGAAGGATTTCTTTTTTTTCAAAACCCCGGCTAATCCTTTTGTTGATTGCTACTTGCTCCTTGCCTTGAAGATGGTAAAACAGAACGGTTACATCTGAGTGGTTCGCGTTTAAGTTGTGTCCTACCACTCAGGCTACTGGAGATCACCAAAGTGAGTTTTTACGCCCAATTTTCAGTTTGAGCAAACTGTAACATCACACGCATGTAGGAACCTTGGTGTTTATTGCAATTTATGTAGATACCCTCTTCAAGTGATCGCGCCTCGCTTCAGAGGTTTTGGGGATGGTGACAGGTTCCCTTCGGGGGTGATGTTTAGGGTCCAAAATGAGTATACCAGTCGTTGAAAAAATTCCGCACCCCATCAAACCAATCAGCGATCTTCAAATGAGCTTTTCTCATGGAGCAGCTCGTCTTTCACCTTATCATAGGTTTCACTTCCTGCTTCCTCTATGGTTTTTTCGCTCATTTTTGTCTCGTCTTCCAAAGGACTCATCCGAATCACCATTCTCTCTAAATTTATCTTTGCACACGTGATGTAAATCGAGATCGGGGGAGAGGGACAAAAGTCTCGCCTGATTACCGAAAAAGCATTCCACTCTCCAAATACATGTCACCTGAGAACGAGCTTTCGCCTTAGTTCTGAATAATCCCCTAATCACATTGCCAGCAACGTGAACCTTATTCATATCTCCAGGAAGGGCATCCAAAGCAGGATCTTACCATATTACATCGACAGGAGAATTTTTTCTAGTATCTACCTTGGCTTCATAGACTACTCATATTCTGTATCTGCTAGCACGCCAAACATCGTTCATCAAAACCATTTGGCACTGTAATAGTATTCCACAAAATCGAGTAACAGAATCAATGAGCCCACATAAAAGAGTTGAAAAGAGGTTACTGTCTATGTGACGGTCTTTTTAAGTGCGTACGCTCAACAGTTATTGAGTATTAGCACTGCGTTTCTGGATTATGATTTTGGTTTGTTAGCCTGTTTCGACGAGGTTTTTTTGCACAGCAAGCAAACCCTCAACACATTGGCTTGCGTCCCAAAAATACATGGTTCGGAATTACCACCCAGCCCTTAAACTGCAGTTTTTTCTGTGCGTCCTCACAGGCTTCATGGTTTGCAGCCTCGTTAGGGACTAAAAGAGCTTCTTTGGGGACAAGATGTCGCGTTATCTAGAGGGATAGAGTTATCTGTCTGGGGAAATCTTTTGAGGGAGTTCTCGTTTTGACCCCTTTGGAGTGTCCTCTCTTCGAAGAGGTCTCACTAATGGAATTGCGGTACTGGGAAGAACAAAAAGGGAGGAAGAGAGGGATTGGTGCTAGCCCATCACAAACACCAAAGAACAAAAAAAACAGATAAATAGATAGATAGATAGATAGATAGATAGATAGATAGATAGATAGATAGATAGATAAATAGATAGATAGATAGATAAATAGATAGATAGATAGATAAATAGATAGATAGATAGATAAATAGATAGATAGATAGATAAATAGATAGATAGATAGATAAATAGATAGATAGATAGATAAATAGATAGATAGATAGATAAATAGATAGATAGATAGATAAATAGATAGATAGATAGATAAATAGATAGATAGATAGATAAATAGATAGATAGATAGATAAATAGATAGATAGATAGATAAATAGATAGATAGATAGATAAATAGATAGATAGATAGATAAATAGATAGATAGATAGATAAATAGATAGATAGATAGATAAATAGATAGATAGATAGATAAATAGATAGATAGATAGATAAATAGATAGATAGATAGATAAATAGATAGATAGATAGATAAATAGATAGATAGATAGATAAATAGATAGATAGATAGATAAATAGATAGATAGATAGATAAATAGATAGATAGATAGATAAATAGATAGATAGATAGATAAATAGATAGATAGATAGATAAATAGATAGATAGATAGATAAATAGATTATTTAGATGTTGCACTTTTCTGTATCTTCCAAAGTATTCGCGTGGCTTACAACCCTCATAATCTCCCTTGCACCATGTTTCATCATCGGCATCTAGATCGTCGTTATAAGTATAGTACTTTGTGTGATTGTTCACCCACCATTTCTCTCTCCTTGTTTCTGCTACGAAAGAGCACACTCTGAGAAGGAAACGTTTCACATTTTCGTTAACTGGTTCCCACGATTGTGTATGTGAGCTTAAAAAATGATGCGTGCAAGAATAGTGAATGGAGACACACACACCCTTCGGATATTTATAATATTTATTCCCGTGGCGCAACTCCGGGTTCCGAAATTGTCGCAACAGGTGATGTCGAAGTGGAGAGATACAGACGTCGTTTTTATTTACTCTGCATCTGGCACACAAGAACTTGCGCCTGGCACCACTGCATCGCGTGGTGCCTATACTTCACTGAGCAACGCGTTCCACCTTTGCCGGACCAGCGCTGTGTAAATTTTGGAATTACTGACGTATTATCCACGAATACCGTCTTTTGATAGCAGCCTGTTTAGAGTTGGCGCACTGGTAAGTTATAGAAGTACAGTACGGTTTAAATGTAGTCTTAGGTAGCTCGGAAATTCACCGGTCGTTCAGGTTTAACGATATTTTTTACTGTTCCCATACGGGTCGTTTCTAGTTTACTGAACAATCCTGGTGTCCCTCGGCGAACAACCAGTTTTCTACTGCCACACCCGCTAGTGTTTCGCTGCAGCGCTTGAGATAGTCCATTAGTTAAGGCGCGAAATTTCCCACCGGAAGGTTCGTGGTTTGCACACAAACCCGGCGTCTCTATCCCTCCTATCTATCTATCTTGGGCAACTTGACAGTAACTCAGTCCTTGCAATTCCCTCGGGTGGTGTGGAAGCCAGGCGCCGGAAGTGTGACAGCTGAACTACTAGTGTTTCTCTGTCACAAAAAATCGTCCTCACCGAAGAAACACGCCATCCCCCTCCCGCTGAATTTCGCTTATTCTGCTGCCTTCCTGTCTGCATTTAACGTTAAAAAGTCCTGATGTCGGGCAAAATGTAGATTTCGTGACTGCTTGCTCCGCTGTACTTCAGTGATTTTGGCGGGATGTATTCAGTCACGTTTACTGGTCTCGTCAGTCTCGTCTGTTCCCCCGGGGGGTTGTTCATTTCGATAGTTTTGAGCGTTTCCCTATATTCTGAAACATGTTTCGTGAAGCAATTAAATCATCAAGTTTGAGTGACGTCTGCATTGAAAGATAACATGGTTCGCAATTTCGCGAAACCTTATTATGTCTAACGTGCCACGTAACTATATGTAGCACGCAGTTGTCAGTGCTCATGTGCTTAGATTGATTTACTCTCTCACGGGCGTGGGTTCGTACTCCTGTGAAATCGATTAACCAGTCACGCTTATGAGGCTGACATACTGTTCCTCCGCAAAGGGTGCTTTTAAAAAAACCTCTCGTTGCGTCACGGTCGTGAGAGTTCCGGCTTCCGTCGGTCGATCAGGGTAACCCGGAATTTATCCCTTTTTCCGTGGCGCGAACACAGGCCTTAGTGGTTATATGCCGTCTACAACGTCCCGTCAAGTGTCTACAGTTTTGTAATGAAAGGTGCGGAATTACAAAAATTGCTCGCTTCATTGTCGTGGATAAAATTTCAATTTGATTACATCTGCACATTGCCGTCCAACTACCCCCGACGTCAATTCGCGGGGAAACTAATCAGTCGACGGTGTGGTCTTTGGCTCCAGCTCAAAGACACTTATACGGAGAGATGCGAGTGACCTCTGGACGAAATGATGTTCGCCCTTTAAAAACAATCGCCAGATAACCTAAATTGTCACTCGAGCAATGGATAGGTGAGTAAAATAGATCAGCTTTAGTGGATGTGCTAGGTGAATTCACAGTCAAGCGAGAATGCGATGTTGCATACCCAGTCAGTATCTGGTCCTCTTTTCTGAAAGCAACCATACCATTCTCTTATTGAATGTTCTACTCAGTAGTTCCAGCGTATGTCGTCAAAGAGAGAAAATGTGGCCAAGTGACCGTAGATTCACTGACCTAACCTGCTCACGAATCGATTTGCATTCACGAATGCGATTGAGGGCGATTGAATGCGTTCTCGGTGAGAAGGCTGCACAAGGGCCACTTGCTTAAGCATACTAAATGGAACAAATGATGCTATCAAACCAGCGGGCCGAAGAACTGTCCAGCTGGTCCACTGCTCTCCTTAAACGTGATGATGCGTGGCTATGCTATGAGCAGCTTACAGTTGACACCTCATTGATGGTTACGGAGCACCGGTAGCCCTAAAAGCCCACTACGAACTGTTTATTGCGCGGATAGAGGGTACCAATGAAATGAGATGAGCCTACTGAGTCTTTTATAAGGGTGTGAGAACCTCTTGCGATAGCTTACTTGGGCCGATAACGTTGGGGCCCCAGAGTTCAAAGTGCTTTCAGATCGATCGAATGTCAGGGGAGTCATTTCCGTGAGATCTATGCTGGGTTTCACTCTGGGCGAGAATTCATCCCAACATTTGCTTGAACATCATCGTAGCTGCTAACGGCGAACGATCGTAGTCCTTCAACAAATGCACTCATTTCCGTACAAATTTTGTTTCCGCTAGAAGCTCACCTGAGTCCCGACCGAGTCTCTCTTTTGTGATGATCTTCGCCTGAATGTGTTATTTCAGGACGCCTCATGTTTCAGGTGACACGATATTTGAGATATCGCAATTCGTTGAATAGACGCATCACACTACTCGTAGGTCGCTGAATACTAATCAACAGCCCACGACCAGTTTCGCCCTTCTTGGGGCTCATCAATTAGGCACATTCGTCCAATTTCCTTCAATCGTATGAATGTCTTACTTGAACCCAAATTGCATAAAATTCGTCAACTTCACTCATTTGTGGATCACCATAAACGAGAGATTCAGCTAGGATTCTGACAACTCTCCCGCGAAAACCGAATTGGTATGCAAATGGGTGTATTTGGCAAATTTCGTGCAATTTGGCTCCGAGTAAAAGGTAAAGTTGATGGAAACTCGGGGACAACACCTACCTGATAATCTTTGAAAGCTTCATTTTGACAGAATTGGGGCATCTCGAATCAATACAGTCACTTTAGAAGCCTCCATGCTTTGTCGATTGAAAAAGAGCAGTGAATCCAGTCGAAAAGCTGGATAAACTAATCCTTGTCTTATGGAAGAAACAAGGTCACTCAGTAGACCATGGGCCACGCTAACGTGTGTCGATCCTACGGCCTGCGGCCTGCTAAACTGCAATGCTGCATCAACACTGTGTCAGCACGATAAACCTACAAACGTTTTTTGACAAATACCCTTATTTGCACGCCATTTTGTTTTCATGGAAGACCCATCGGAAACCCAACTGAATCGCTCTATTGCTGTGTGATGCTCTTCTAGGTTGTGTTTACAAAGTGTTGGCTCCCTTAATGGAGTTGTTCTAAACTTAGTCAGGCACACGAGGAACGCGTCTGAGAAGTGCTCAAAATGGTCGTCTTAAGAGGTGGATTTTCGTCGGTAAATTTTTAAACCTAAAAGTGGACATTTCTGCCGCCAGCATTGTTATGTGAGTTGCTAAAAAATGGTCTCGTGTAATTATGAAATACTGCACCACTGCCATGCCATACCATTCATCAGGTTGCCGAAAATTCCTCGCCAGCCTTTTACCGTTGTCGCCCAAGCGAGCCTGTCAGACAGCATTTGGGAGTGGATAAACACACCTTGTCCAGCTTTGTTTGTCAAGCCAACCGTGATGCGCACAGTTGTTTGTGGCTGTTCTGTTCACTCGTCACGCCCCATTAATCTTCATGTTTAATCTCCTTATCTCGCCGATCAACGTCCAACTCATGGGTGTTTGATTCCTACTGTATGTAGGTTCATTAATTTTGCTTGTACAGATAGCATAATACATATATATATATATATTGGACGAAATTGAGGCCTGTATTGCATAGTGGGGTGGGGAGTGAACTAGCCACCATGTCATGGCCTTCTAGACGCCACTAGATACCGACTTCATGGATATATCGATCAGTTGTACGATAAGCAACGCGGTATGGCGATTGAATGGGCGCCGCAAAGCCACAGCACCACAGTATCATCTCCTTTACTGGTCGAATGGTGCGGGGCGATCGGCTGAGCATCATAGCCGGTGTTTGAGCGGTGGGTACCGATAAAGCCTGAAGGATTCCAACACTGTCTGGCATTAACTTTGTGACGAAACTGTTTCTGGTTCCAAGGGAACAAGTCCCGTATTTGCTGGTAGCTGTTTATATGTCGACCTAGAATAGACGGAGATATGCTGAATGTTGAAAGGAGAATCCAACCGATGAACGATCAGGATAGCCTCATTCAAATAGGTCGGGTAATCGGACAACCCCTTTTATTTTTTCGAACGATACATGTGCCAACTTTTCGTACCTAATGATCAACCGATTCATACTTTTCAGGACACGTGACTTGACCTCGGCAAGTTAGTGTAGATGGGAGGGAACATTTTAGATTGACCATTAGGTGATACTGGGGGGTAAAACACATGATCACAAAGCCAGCAACATTCTTCTCTCATCGGCGCCTTCAGTTACTAAGTATCTCAACACAGGGAACACTTGCGTGAAAATGCATTCATGGCATTCATGACCTCAGAAGTATGTGGCGATGATTGAATAAGTTGGGCAATGAGAGAAGATGAGCGAATCCCCTTATTCGTCAATCCATACGCCTGCTTCTGCAGCTTTGTAACTGGACAAGGCGAGTGATCGAGTGGATAGTCTGTAAGCGAGTGGGCTGCAAGCAAGCGTTTTCAGGACCACCTAGTCTTCCTTACACTGGTTTGGAGGCTTTTATAACCTGTCCTTCAAGACCCCGATAGCATTCACAAGATGCAGCGGTGAAGCTGTTTCACGAAACACCCGTGTACAATAACTGTTCAAAACTGGATTCGGTACAAAGCCATGCAAACTCATGTACCCCAATTTGCGCTCAGCCTGTAGGAACGACTTAACAATTTTTGTGTTAACCTAGTTACTTGGGTTCCGTAGTTATTACAGCTGATTCAGCGGATGGATGACTTTGTTTGTAATGTCGTAAAGTGGTCGTCACCTTGGTTCAAGGATTTTGAACTCTCGTAGCTTTATTTTAACACCTGTACCGGAGCACAAGACATTATACGTGTGTCATTCCTGTTGGTGATCTTGGTCCAGAGGGCATTATCATGTCATCAAAACCGTCTGGACTGTGGCTAGTTTAAATTAAGATCAGACCCACTTAGATGGTTGTGTGGTTGTGTAGAACTAGCTGAGTTCCTTAACATGATGCAACTGACCCATTTAATTGATCCCTGAACTGTTAAAATCTTATTGGGATTGCATGCGGTCTCACTCTTTTTGACGATTTAGTTGTGATTCATCGAACAGCTAGACAATTGGGGTAGTAATGGCTTCTCTGAAATCACTTAGTGCAGCATCCTACGTTCTACTGCGTAATACTTATTCTATACGCATGACTAGGGATAGTATGGCAAACATTCGAAAATCCGACAGGTCACAGGGGTCTCCCACCTGAGAAGTCATGTGAGGAGCCAATCAACGCGTGGCCACGTGACGTGAATTGCTTCAATAAATTATGAGTGGCGCTGTGTCCTGTCAAAATATGAGTCAATCACATCACCGATAAGCCACTCGTGGCCTAATTTAATCGCCTCCGACTACTTCCCAGCCGATCGCTTGTTCGAAACCCTGATGAGATGCACCCTACTGGCAAAGATAAAACAAGTGTATAGTGCTTCTCGTCTCTCAGTCATTCAGCTCTCCACCTCACACACCGCGCACTGAAGTGCATTGGTTCATGTTGTCACAGCTTCCTTCGGGAATAAGGAAATAGGAACCGCGGGCGCTCTCATGATTTGCAGCTAAGTCATAGACTGTCCACCTGTCGATCATCTCCGTCCGATACAGGGTTTGGGGAAGAAGGCTCCACGAAGCAGGCGGTCCTTTGGCATAAGGAGTACATGTCCTAATCAGCATAACCTGTGGAGCGTGACCAGCTGATCTATCGAAAGAGAGTGAACTTTCGCGATAACAGTTCAGCATTTCTCGAACGCTGTTTTCACCAGATCCGTGCAACGTTTCGGAAGCACCGGTGGTCAAACACAGAATATTCGAAGATCTTCTGCCACGTCTATGGCCCGTAAAGTGGGATAGATTGGACCGCGGCATTGTGCATTCGACCTCTGACAGCCACGCTAATCTCACTTCAGAACCACGCTGCCCTGGGCTTCCCAATGTGGGAAGTGGTTTCCTCTTCCGCTGGTCCGCCGGGACCTATACAGTTGCGCGGAATGACGAACTTATTTGTCACGTTGATCGGTCCGGTTGCAAGTATGAGGTTTGGGTTTGGTTCCACCCTCTGGTGCAGTGGCCCTCTACTCTTCACAGGTGCGAAGCTCATACCGAACTGTACAGCGGAATTATCCAGGTTGCATTTCTAAAGGATGTGATCCAGGGGAGAACAATATGGTCCGCGTACTTGATGTCCGGTAGTTCCATGTTCTCAAACCTATGTGGTCATTTTTCTCACGTTCCCTTTCATAGTTCATGTTTACCCAAGGCGCTTGGCACAAGGTCGATGTGGATCGTCATAATTCTAAGCGTTTGATAACCTGTGCAACGTCGTTTGTTCCATACGCATGACCGCCTGTGCATTAGCGTTCGCCATTCAGTCTTTCGCCAATGTCCATAGATCAATACTAGTCACCTGACCGTCTTACCAGAGCGATCGTGTCTAGTTGTCCCACTTAACTGAAGATCTAAGAATAGCTTGTTTTCCGAAATCAACAGTCAGAGCGCTGATTAAATTTGGAACTCAAGGTTACTACTTGTTTAATTTATTGCTACAAGCTTCTAAAAGGAGATTTATGGGCTTCAGTGGGGTTCGCACAGAAGATTTGTACCTATCCATTCCCGCCTCCAATGCTGAGCACCCAGCTCGACCATAGACCCAGATGGTTTACATTCACTTTACCATCATTGGTCAGAGATTTTAGGTGACCATATAAGTGATATGGGGTGACGTGACTCTGCCAGAGTTTTACTGAGATGCTAAAACACCGAAAACCTTCATGGTGTTATGGTTTCGCCGGTCGGTATCCATACTGCCATCAAATATCGTGTTTCTTGCTTCAGCGCACCGTATTCCTCTTCGTTTATTTGTGGTTTTGTAATTAACCAATCGGACTTTGATTTTGCACTTTCAGCCCGTCGCACAGTACCCCTTCACTCACGAATCAGACAATCTGCCAAAAGAGAAACTCAAGCTATTGATATGGGACGAAATACAACAGTTCAAAGTCAACCCCGGTAAGCGGAGTTGGTTTGCCTTGAAAAGCTTGATAATTCCTGTTCATTGCCGTCTTCCTGGGTGGGGACCCCGAGACGGGCCACATCAATGGTTGGAGACATTGTCAAACATGGCCCAGTCGCACCCTCAATGGCTATTGCCTTCAATGCATGGCTCCCTTCCCAATGTCCCCAATGAACAGTCTACTGTCAGCGCTGCATTTATCTTTGTGCGTAATCATCCACAGTGCACATCTCACGAAAGCCCAGACAGTTTCGAACCGCGACCTCCCTACTTAATCATTCGGCCACGAGCGGCTGACCAGCGAATAGCACAATGTCTGGAATGTGTTGTAAGTTGATCCTAGTGCCTATCGATGACTTGTGGCCGAGTGAAACAGCACGGGACAACCAATAGGAATGTCGCGAGTTCGAAGCTCCCCGAATGTCGGTGAAGTACAATCCCAATGATTCGATGGTGATTGCAGGATTTGTAGCACTCACATCCACTTCACTCTCCACAATCCTGCCGTCCTGGCGCAGTTATTTCAGCGAGTTCACCTCGAACGGAGGGAGCACTGAATTCGAATTTCACTCTCACTAGAGCTCATAAGCACAGGATATCCCTGACTGTGCCAAGATTTGGACTCCACCAGCGCACTCTGTGCGCACCTGAATCACCGCTGAACAGACGATGGTACTTATGCTTGAGCCATGTGACTGGTTTGCACGACGCGCCGAACAATGACCCCGTAAGCGTTGTGTCGGTCAATAAACCCGTCTATCAGGACTTCCCAGTGAGGACACTTGAACCGCGATGGACAATTTTCTATTCGTTGTAGGTGGTTGCGGGATGGCAGTGTTGTGGAATATAGGTAGCTCGGGTGCGCTGATTGTTTGTTGGTCTGTTCGCCGAGCTTGACAGTTGGATTGCAAACGTTTCATCACCAATCGAGGTGACATCGTCAGTGCGGGGTTGAATGACTGACGACGACACCTCGATTGGTGATGAAACGTTTGCAATCCAACTGTCAAGCTCGGCGAACAGACCAACAAACAATCAGCGCACCCGAGCTACCTATATTCCACAACATTGCCATCCCGCAACCACCTACAACGAATAGAAAATTGTCCATCGCGGTTCAATCTGGCGCGTTCAAGGATATGCACTACTGATGAGCTCCAATAAGAGCGAAAATCGGATCCAACGCTTCCCCTCTTTGGTTTGAACTCACCACAATGATTGCGCCAGACCAGAAAGAGGACTGTTATTATTCGATTGATTGTTTGATTATTTATCAAGATGATTATTTCCAACAAAGGTGAAACGGCTGTAAGTGGCTTTTGGATCGATTCAGCGTGAAATCTCAAATGGATAACAAGAATCAGTATCCGGTGCTATGAGAAGATTGCTAGGTCGTAGTAGTCTACTCAGGATTTCCTCAGACCTGCGATTTCGCATCACCCTCCTGACACGGTGCATTACATTTCCTCCGTGAAGAGCCATGTGAACGCGTGCGAACAAGCCCGCAAACACTGTGGTTGTTTCCTTCACCAAGCCAAAAGGATGGGAAACTGATAGTTGAGCAACATGTGACTGACGTCACACCATTGTAATTTTTCATGCATGCCTGTTCAATCTGATCGATCATAGTCCTAAAATAATAGTTTGAGACGGAGATAGACATTTTGGCGTTTGGCACATGCAGTAACGACAATTTTCGAACTCCACTGTAAGCTTTTGTTCATGTTGCCTGTGTGCTGACACCTTGTGTGTATTGTGTTCGGTAGTGACTGGGAGATGACGTCCCATTTCATGAGCATTCCCCTCCCTCTTCCAGCCCATGTACTTTAATTTCTATACTCCGGTTTATTTTTATGGTTCCATCTCTTCGTCTTTACTTTGTAGATCGAAAAACAGCTCCATCGAACAGTGCTCCTCAACCCAGCTAACACTTATCCAGGTGCTGATACCATTACTTTCCCACAGTAACACTTCCGAACCATCGGTCGGGTTGCACGATCCACGCACGCAGCAACTGGATGTATCTCCCAGTTGCCCTTATTTCGTACCATTCTTTATCTCCGGTTGGTGAAGAGATCGCCTATAAATTGCCGACAGCTTTCGCTTCCCCTCGTTCCGTCTTTCTCCCGGCTTCCTTCCTCCGCCCAACCCCTCCATCCCTCCTTCCTTACCCCCTCTGTCAACAGACCTGCCGCCGTCAGTTCGGTTCATCTGCGCTGTGAATTATTCAGTTAGTTCGTGGCTGTCATGACACCTCCTCACCGTTTCACTCCTCCTGTTGTAATTTATATTTTGTTTACACTTGTGGACTTCTTTGTGCGCCCCCTTCATGCATTTAATTCCCTCCGCCCCCCCCCTCGTCCCAAAAATAATTCCTTCTCGTGATCGTATTTTTACTTTTTGTCATTTTAAACATTTCCTTCAAATCGTTGTAAATGTTCTCTCTCATGTGGCACGATCATATCAAAACATTAATGCGGCGCTACCACCCTAATGATTTTTTGATTCGTTCTACATCCAGTTTTTGAGCGATAAAGGCTAACTCATCCAAAAAGCAAAAGAAATGGCAGTTCCTCAAATTCTGGTGGAATTGCTTCCGTCTGAACTAGAAGAAAATTTCGACTCAGAAGAAAGAGTGAGCAACGTTGTTTTAACTGTCTCTTCAGGCTTTCTACCATTTGGATTCTCATCGGAAAATTATCCAATTCCAATAAATGTTAATAAATGTCACAGTATGCTACCAGTATTGATGTAGTCAATCACGCAAGATAATCTTAATCAGCTGATATCCGATTGGAACTCTTGTCAGCATCAGGTAAACTATAGCTTCGCTTATGTGTGCTCTGGACCGTGAGACGGGCTACATCAATGGTTGGAGACACTGTCAGAAAAGGCCCAGTCGCGCCCTCAATGGCGCTTGTGCATCCAAGCTATTGCCTTCGATGCATAGCTCCCTTCCAAACCCTCCTCACCTAACAGACCTGTATTTACGCACGAAGTTATCAGCTCCCGCCTCCCCAAATCATCGGTGAATGAGACTGTGGCAGCTACAACCACTGTACGACAAGTACGCGGTTCTCACAGCTGATATTGATTATGATGATGATGATCAAGTGGGCTGTGGAGTTTTTTGACCAACCTTATCAATAGTTTCGTGTCAAGAAAACTTTTCGGTCATTTTTTCTTGTGTATTATCGCTTTCATTCCACCTGTACAACTGACTGTTTTTGGACTACTTACAATGAATCATGGATCATGTTTAGCACCACCTATGCACAATATTCACCTCTCTCCAAGAAGTCTCTCGAAGCCACCTGACAAATATCCAAAGAAGTAAATATCCAAGTTCAAAGATTCAAATTTCGTTTCAATGCAAAGCACTCGTGCTTCATCAGTAAACAGAAAGGAAGCGCTTCACCTCCACGGAGTAGCATTTCAATGCAAGGAGAACAACCAGCTCATAGCTGGGTGAAAATTCCACTTGTGACAGAGACATGCGGTAATCTTTGTTCCGTTTATCGCACAGAGCGGTGGGAGAACCTGGTTCTTTGAAGCAAATAATCCGGTCAAAATGGTGAGTGAAGGTGATTTACCAATGCACCTTAGAAGCTGATGATGATCACGTCGTTTTGAACCTGATGATTTTACGCAGAAGTTTGATGTCATTCTGGTAGGAAATCATTGACAAATGAGTTGTGGAACCACGGAGGATGGTGCACATCCGCTTAACTTTGTTCGTGTGTGTTGGACTGAAGGCGTTCACTAGCACGGCATGTTGGAATGAAATATCCCGTTTTCAACTAAGAAGAAACAACCATGATGCGAATAGGTTGGTAAATTTTCCGGTGCTCCTGGTCTCACGAACAAAAAGCAGGGCATTTCTGGATTCCACTGAAGTCATCTTGCACGACATTTAACTTTGTACTTCTGGAAACATCCTCAGTATACTTGCAGCCGATGGGAAATCTGATTATTCGGAGGTTTCCAAGGTAGAAGGTGACCAAAAGTGGGGAATAATCGTGCTATAAAAGATGTCCGATCAACTGGGTCGAGTCAGCTTGTCTTTCAACCACTAACCGTGTACTGAAGCACAGTGGTTTCAGCTGCTACATGTTCGTTCACCAGGGATAATTAGAACAAGGTAATGACAACCAGCGGTTGGAGGTAATGGGTGGACGCCGCTATCTAAATGATCAACGCATCCAGACTCCTTACATTACGACCTTGCTGCTTACTGTCTTCCGACAACGGTCTCCGTCAGGGCTACGACCTATCACCCGCCGGGAGAAACATCCGGAAGGAAAAATATGTCGCAAGTCGTCCCTCATTGTTGGTATCACTAGCGCGAAATTTGGAGCATATTGAATGCACCGGGGAAATGGAAAGTTAGTTGTGTCTGCAAGTTTGAAAAAAAATTCTGTGGGTATATTTGTCTACTCCACTGGAGTGAGGGCACCAGATATTTCGGCAAATCTATGCTACTTTGGGCAAATCCCTCAGCCCCTGTCGTATAAGATTGGCACCTTCTAGTCTGAATCGAATAAGGGTCCTTGAACAAATCCCACACCGTCTGTTAGTATTGGACTTATCCTCTTAAAACAGTGGCCAATGAGGACATTATCATGTGGTTTCCGTACTGGGGAAGCGGGTTTCATCTGTAGCCGAGTGTCCTGAACAGTTGCCGTGAGTGTAAAGTACTTTACTTCATCTGACCTCTCAAATGAGGGGAATAAATCGTTCCTGTGGAATTTCAGCTACTGACGGCAAATGTGCAGTCGAAATGCTTGCGTTCGTAGTGCAAGACGCATTCCATTTTGAATCCAACTATCAAAAAGTAAAAGGGCAACATTTTTCACAAGTTACTGGTGCTACACCCACCTCAGGATGCAGACGCCGCATGCAGGCCTTAACCCTCCAAGGTATGTATTTAAGACGCTGAAAATCGGTGGCGATGCCCTGTACGTCGTCAGCCATATCCGAAATTGACCGGACAAACCACGGGGATTAGTCAGTTGACAGAGGGAGAAAGCCTGGTGAACAAGCAAGCAAACGTGCGAAAAAGCGACCACTTAGTATCACATTCGGGCAGTCTGAAATGAAATGATGTTCTATAGCCTAACACCCTGCTTGCTAGGAAGTCGCCAACCTTGCCAATCGGACAGTTTGCTTCTCCCACCAATGTTTGATGCAGTGTGCAAAACGCTGTTAAGATCATCGATTTTTCCTGATTTGTTTTGCATTCGAATGTTCAATCAAAATCACTTTCCGTGGCTGTGCACCGAACTTCCGATCAATTTTTGTTTCTTTTTAATGCATAGAACTTGTAGAGTATCACTTTATGTTGGTAAAAACATAAAACGCTGTGAAATACCCACTTTACTGGTCCGATCGATAGCTACTTCCCACACTCGACTTGTAGATGCTGAAGCATTCATAGGTGGGGTGTTTTTGATAAGTACTCATCGATTAAGCATGTTCTCGTTGTGAGCAACAAAATTCGCCGTCGCGAATTTTGTGTGCTCTTTTCAACCAGACATGTTGTCAATTCGAGTGAAGTGCTGTCACGTTAGTCGAACGGACCGTTAACCAACCGATTAACTGTGGCGACGAGCAGCCGTCTAGGTATGACCATTCATCCGCGCTAGTTCGTGCATGCCAAAACGAAGCCAAATTACGCAAGATAGGTTGAGATTTTTGGAAATGAATGCGGAAGGAAGAATATGCACGAAAGTTGCAAACGGTATTAACACCAGACCAATGCCCAGTGGAACATCGTTGACACGGATTTACAAATGTCGGCCAGGAGATGGCTGCGACCGGTTCGTAGGTGTTAGACAGAAAGGTCTGCTTACTGTTGCTGCATTTCCGCGACAAAGTCGATGGAATTTGCACACATCCGTGGAATGCGTGGTCTCAATGCCGTTATGTGTGCTTAGACGGGCAGTTTTTCCACATAGTGTAAGTCAACCTCAGCCCTTCTCACAGGTTGGCCGGGTGGAATGAACGCACTTTTCCCCCAAATGTACGTTAAGAAATGTGAAAACTTGGATGCGAGACCCGAAGAGACCGCCACCCACTGTGAATGCTCCCCCTATTCGGAGGGGAGCACTCATCCAATAGGTGAACTTTCTTGCCGACCGTTCGAGCGATCAGTAATGACAATCATACAATGAAACAGCGGAACTAGACAAGCAATATGACATACACCCCCTTAAAAACACCTCTTTTCCACAAGTACAGTCACCATGGTGGAAGCGAGAATACCTGCATTAGTAAACCCACACCTAGCAATACCACCGGCTCTAGCACCACAGGCTTGGATCAGAGCTTGTCTGAGGCTGTTGTGTTTTGTGTAATTTTCTCAGTTAATTTAGTACGATGAACTTTAATTTGGAATACGGCCGACGACACGTTCGAGATTTGGCGCGTACCAAACGCACGCGGATTTACAACAGCACGATGACTCGTCTGTATGCACAAAGGCGTGGTTAAAACTTTCCAAATCAAACCATAGCACTCATGGCTCCCGTGCTTATGGTGTGTGACGCTTAATCAGATCGCCATGCTGAACTGGGCACGGGTAAAACATGCTTCTGCTCGTGATATGCCAAATCAAATCGCTCTGTTCCATCGGCTTATCCCTCTCGCCTTCTGAAGGACCAAAACTGTTCTCCGTTAGTAGTTCCCTTTTTGGTGGTTCCACACAAACGATCTTTTCCAATATGGCCTCTGCTGACCGCCTCTGTCTTCACAATCAGGGTTGCAAAGTCTGTTTCTATGTGAATCAATTTGATTAGGTGTTTGACAGTGCTGTAGTATCGTCAGGTGACTTTTTTGTTCGAAGCGCCTCGTCGTGGTGTCCATAGGTTACAGTGATTGTTTTTCAACTTCCGCTGTCGCGCATTGGGAGATCATCCTCGGGATAGAACATTTGTCAACTAGATTCCCTCAACAGTAACATTGTCTCCACTTTGATAATGGTCTCTCCACGGGGAATAGGCTACATGTGCAGCAGCATGGATGTTCTAGAACACCACTTCATCTTTTTATTACTCGAGGAGAATAACTCGAACAAGAGCATACCTAGTTGGGTTTCTGGATGGTCAGATTATTAATTCTGTTTTTTAAACAAGATTGCGTTTTCTCAGTCCCGATGATCTCTGTGCAGTGGAACCCTGTTGAAAGTTTGTTCCTTCTGGGGAGGCTGCCGAGCGGGACATAGCAAAGTGACCACTTGCTCTCTCTCTCTCTCTCTGCTGGGACTCTAAAATTGGAGCGAGGGGCCAAAGATTAGTTGCAAGTAATCTTATCGGAAGGATGGTTCCTGACGGGGTGGAATGCAATATTTTGGTAAACGACCGTCCATAATCCCTCGATGAGAACACTTTTGTATTTGCAGTTTCGAACATATACTTAATCTGTGTCAGATTGCATAATAGCGCAGTGCGCGACAGTGACATTTTTCAGATTTCGCACCAAGGAGATAGTTAGACCGAAGAATTGGATGATAGTTGCTCAAAAGGTATCAAGGAGACTGTAGTAAGGTGGCTATGACGTGGGTGATAGCCCACCACAGCACAATCGAAAGAGACCAGTTTTCTCGGGAAAGAGAACGCCATCGGCATTCTGGATTCGTGGTCTCAGTGATAAAAGACGTCGACAGCTGCATGTTGAATCTTGTGCCACCAAACACTTCAGCTGATTCACAATCACTGGATGAGGAAACTGCCCGTACTCTGAAACCGAAACAGTAATGATGCTTCCAAAAAATGTCTTATAGAATTGTAGCGACCTCGACAAAGTTCTCCTCCAGGCAGGTTTTTACATGCCGATTTTCGTGGGCGCTTTTGGTTCGGCTTTAAACTGTCATGTTGTGATAAACGCAGCAGTGTGAAAAAATTATCTCGAGGATTGTTCCATTTCACGTTACGGAGAAATATCGCAACTCTTTGGGCTGCGTTCCCTTAATAGTTAAAAAAAATGCGAATAAAGATAATCGTTCAGCTGTAACACCCTTTCGGGTGACTAGCTACTATGCTACCCGAGGGAAGCACGAGAGCTTGGATACTGGCAGGCTGTCCAAGCCTAGACAGAGGCAGAGGTCGGGTTCGAACCGCGGACCTTCCGGTAGTAAATTCGCGCTCTAACAACTTAGCCATCTCGCTCGCGCTTTCTGCGAATAACAGGACCAGACTCACTAGCTTAGCCTACAGTTGGGAACGCTGAAGAATTATAGACTCCTGAGAAGATATTGTCATTGAAGAGGTGAGGTAAAACAGTTAAAACTACACCAGTAACAAGGCAGCCGTTGCTGTTGTTGCGTATCTTTGAGCGTTCGCACTCATCTCCTCGGACAATCACGCCAGATATTGATTGAGTCTAAAACTTACCAGACGACAGAACGTACAACTATGAATGCCCTCTTGGGCGTTTCACACTCACTCAGGGTTAAGAGACTTGGATTTTGCGCTAAAAAGAATTCCCAGATCAGGGAATGGCTTAGATCCTTATAAGGGGGGCTGACTATACCTTGAATATAAAACAAGGCTAGCAACTGGCGCTTGAGGGTAAGTCATTCTCAGTAAGTACTCGTATGCTTCTGGAAGTAAAAAAAAACTTGAGAACCTCGTTTTGAAATGCAGCGGAGAACAAGAAGAAGCTGTTACGATTTGGCGACGCCTAATCGAAAGGACTTTTGCTCCTCAGCATCCCATACACATCTGCGGGCAGCAGAGGATCAAGTCAACGGAAAATCACATCATAGAGAAACACGGAAGGAAGGAGGCAATTTTCACTATCGATTAGAAACGCGATCAAAATGATTCATACTGTTTGATCTCCTGTCAACATCGTACGGAAAAGGAGTCGAAATCCAGTAAAATTAAAAGTATTTTGAAAGATTTTTTGTGATTTTTGTTACAGGTAAACAGCAAGCAGTAGAACCAAACGACAAATTGCGGTTAATATTTGTGTTCGGATGGTCCTTCTTGCTTTTCTGTAAGACACCAAGAAGCTGTTACAATTTGGCGACGCCTGATCGAAAGGACTTTTGCTCCTTGGCATCCTATACACATCTGCGGGCACAAACCCTTTCAAAAGCATTTGAAGGATGAACAACAAAATCGCAGATAATGGTGAAATTCGGCGGTAAAATGGTCGTATTATTTGTTGAGAATCACGAATCCTAGGACCCCATGAACTCCGAAATTTGCTGATTTTTCACTGTCTAGCATTTTAGAACATGCTGTCTCGTTCGACAACATTTTGGCCTACGAATTTTGTGCATGCGAGAAAAAAAACGAACCACAACTTCTGTGAACGGCTGTCACTGAAATAGGTTTCTAAAAATAACGTGTACAGAACATCGGGGCGGAAATCAAGTTGAAGGCGTGCGTGTGAGATTTAAACCCAGACCATCAAAATGGTGCTCCCTGTTCTCGTCAACTCAACGAAACAAACACAACTCAAGGAGAACAGATGGCTCTTAATGGCATGTCGCTAAATGTAGTTTATTTCTCCTAACTGTGTTATTTTACCGTCTTTGCGCCAGTGGTCTGACGAAGTATGCGGGAATTTCAACCCGTTTCAGTTATTCTACTCTCGTCCTTGTTTTATGTGAGCACGTTAATTTTATCTCTTTTTATTTGGTCGTGGGATCACTGTGTGGAAGAATTTATGTGATGGCTGAGAATTGCACCAGTTGAACATAAAGATACTATTGGACCAAATATAAATTGTTTCCAGCACTCCGTTGGGCCACGTTGAGTCATGCGCTAAACACCAAAAACCAAATCGTTCAAATGGAGGTTTACGAAAAAATCCGGTAATATGAATGATAAAACAGTACAAATCTCAAATCACGGGACTACACCGGCTTCTATCCACCGATTTAGGAACTGCTAATTCCTAACGGGATCCCAAATTCCACACCGATAACAAGGTAACCTTGCTACAAGATAGCGAAACCATGTGTTGATTTACGAAACAAGGTCAAAGAGCAGGTTACATTCAGGTCAGAAGCAAGGAAGACGGTATAGGCGCTCAACCAAAACAACAAAACCGGGAATCATATTGTACACAATAAGAATAGAGGAAAAGAATCAAAACCAAATAGATTTTTCGAAATGCGCTTCGCTGACAGTAGAGGACAAGACCCAGGTTAACAGCCTGTGCACTTGGGACTCGCTGAACGCAGTGAACATTGTCAAATGAAAACCATACGTGGTTGATGCGTAACACGTCCACCTCCAAACATATTTGTCAAGCAATGGCTCCTTCGCCGAACCACTGGATTTCGGACCCGATGTACGGCTGATTCTCAATTTTGGCCGTCGATCGCACAAGTAAACACTTGGACGTGTTATTTGACCTGCAAATGAAGAGGCAAGCGGATAGAACTCATAAATCGGAATGAACATTTGAAAAGTGGTTTGCACACTTCCGTCCAAAGCCACTTCAACCGTACTTTTCGTCCAACCATATGGACCTCACAAAAATCAAAGGGTCCCATCTTCGTTGTGCGCAAAAACGAACACGAACGAAAGAGGTAGTTCAACACAGTAGCGGCCAACAGTGAGAGTGGTTCCGACCTAAAGTGTGGTATTAATGAGATTCCGAGTTTCCCTGAATGAAACTACTCAAAAGGTTGCTGAAATCTCTTCGACAGCGACCTTGTGAGCGGTTTCCTTCAAGAACAGATACTTTGATATCTCGAATAACGATAGATGAACTGACCATACTCATTAGGTTACGCTGTCTTGGCCAAGTGATCCGTATGCCGGTCGACTCGCTTCCTCAGACAGCCCTTTCCGTATAATCATGCGGAGAGTGGAAATGATACAGGAGAGGGTAAACAGTGACATGGCGGTGGGTACGAAGGCCACTATCAGCAAACATGGCTGCGCTGGTTACTGCCATCTCCCTGGATAGGGACCCCGAGACAAGACACAATAACAGTTGGAGATGTTGAAAGACATGGCCCAGCAGCGCACTCTATGGAGCACAGGCGTCCAAGCTGTTGCCTTCAACACAGCTTCCCTTTCCCATCTTCCTAGTGAAAAGTCGACTGACACCCTTGTCTTCACGCATCAACCGTATCGGCTACTGCCTCCAATGAGTAGGCAGCCATCCCTACCTCCCCACTGGTTGTAGACGCAACCACTGCCCCACGTGTATGCGGTTCTTACAGCTGAAGATGACGATCTTGATGGTGGCGCACGGCATATGCTTTTCGATTAGCAAAGGGGTGCTCCTCACGTTCATATGGATCAAATGTGACATTCCTCGAAGTATCTAACAGACTTGCATGACTCACAGTCACGGATTGATCAAAACGTCTTGCAATATATATGCTTGTCATATGTGCAGCTTCTGTGCCACGAAGTCATAGGGAATTTGCGAAAATTACGGGTTTGCTTAGATTTCAACAAAGCGGGTAGTCGGTGAAACAAAAACGTCTTTTGTTCCCATCTCGACTGGCAGAAGGAAGAGAGAAAACTAACGATCTTTGGAGATAAATCGCAACATCAGTCCCCATTATGGTTTATCCAATATCTTTACCGTATTGCTGCAGTGGGAACCCTTTCTGAAGCTTGACTATGAGAACACTCGAAAGCATTCAGTAGCGCTCACCTTTTGTTGCGAGCTAAATTCAGATGCGAACGCATACCACCATTAAAAAAAACGCGGATACTGATTGAATTTTCCGATAAAGTGTATCCCCAACATCAAAACCATGCGGTTTGTGAATACTGGTCATTCAGTCCAGCTGCATTTGTAAAAATGTGTTTGATTGATGGGATGCTTTAAGACACATTTTTTCCGAACCAACGGGTGGGCTGAAGTTACACAACGGTACTGACATGATAATTTGTTTTCGGTTCACAAACTGTTAGACAGGTGAGAGGCAGTTGTGCTAAACAAAAACTATTGTACCGTTTTAGAAAATTTTCGATTGCAGCGAACACTCTTTGTAAAGACGGACGAATTCCTTGCGTGCTGCAACTATTCCTTTGCTAGCAGGGTTTTGCGGTTTTCAATATGTTCTCATTCTGCAAAGAGAAAAAGCCTCTGATCAAACCACACTCTCGAGAAAAAAAACGCTTCTGGTGCTTTCAGATGCTGGAAGAAAGGTGATATCAACCGGGAAGATTTTGAAACCGGTCAACGGATGCGCAGTCCATTGATCAATACCCAAAAAGGATCCATTGGTCCACATCTGTTCGGCCCTAACAGAGAAATACTTTCGTACAATAACAACATCAGAAGGTAGCTGAATAGCAATCACGCGAAAGTGGCAGTCGACTTAAGAAAAACGTGAAAGACTCTGTAACTGGTCACGGCTCCTGAGACACAGCGTTAATGACGAATCAGTTGGTCAGCACGAGACTCAGTGACGAGTGCGTGTCAGCTTTGACCAATCAGGTGAAAGCGATGCAAGTGATCTATGCTCGAAAAATCAGAAGCCCTGTTTCGCCGTTTCATTCTTATAAGGAATCATCATCAGCACCTCGGGTTAATAGTGTGAGCATTTTTCAGGCACAAGCAGCTGACTAACAGTGTGATTAACTCGCACTTAGACAGGATAGAGAGCCACACATCCTTCAATCACGGGATCCAAATCACGTGGCTACACGTATTGACTGGCCACTCAAGTGATGGAAGCTTCACTTATCTTGTGAAATTATTCTTCCCGTGAGCCACTTATAGACTGATGGTTATGTTAGGAACTGTCGGAGTTTCCAATTGAAATTTCGCAGAAATTTACGCGGAAAAGGCCAGGAAGCATTGTACAGCTGTTTCAACTTTATTGGGTTCGAAACTCGCAAAGTCTCGTGAGACCCGCCAATGAGGAAAAAACAGTTGAGCGGTGCATAGACTGCCTTCATTATCAGCAATTTAATAGGGAAACACCAAGTTATCACTTAAATAAGGTACACTCCACTGCACCCCTGAACTATGCGTATAGATGACTTGACAGCACGTGGTGCGCGTCGTCCAGCGAACGAAAACGGAAAAGTAACACCGGTGATCAACTTCGCTCGCAGCCTGTATCTCAACACAACTAGGAAACTGGGATTTCCGGTGTATGAGACGTCAAACTAAAGGGTTAACAGTGAGGTTGATGTAGCAGAGAATAGAATACAAGAGCCAAATGAAAGGAAGAAGGCCTTCGCTGCGGAGTTGTCTATTTGAGAACGCCAACTGAACAGTTACAGACTATTGAACAGGGGAGCAAAACTCTCATATGCATCTCGTTTACAAAACTGAATATCCACCTTCTCCTTGAACGCGTCTTCCTGAACTTTCTCTGGATATCGATTGACTGCTACTCAACTGCAAGCAAATGCTACAAAGAGACTGCACAAATTCCGTAACAGATCTCACTTTTCAAGAGACGCAAAGTGGATTTACGAGAAGACGTGCTACTCAATTGCCGCATCAGTAGTATCCACCGTTACACACCTCCCCCCTTTAAAGGTCATCCGCATGCCACCGTTGTTCATTTACCTCCGTCAGATCGGCTTCAGCAGCGGGTCTACTCGGCCGCTCATCGGGTGTATCATGCCACTTACGAAGCTGCGTCCCATTTACTCTTTTCGATCCCTGACCGTCTTGAATTGTATAGACGTTCCCCCGGCGGTCGGTAACGACAAACGGACACCTTCGAGAACTGCCACAGTCCTATCTCACAATGCGTCCGTAAAACTTCTTTTCGTCTAATCCAGTTCGCACTACAAAACTTTCAATTTGTCGTGTTTTGTTAACAAATGAGTGCACTCTTGTGCACAAAAACTACTGTTCTACCCGGAAAGTTTTGAACGTGAGCCCCAGAAGTGACAAAGCGTGACCGCCCCGTTTCGTTCCTCCCTTCGCTCATAGTCAAGTCACTAGTTTAGATTTAGCCAAAAGTGACCATAGATTTACAAAAACGTTCAAGCGGTGACTACTACTGACTCTCCGAGTTACGTGCATTACACGACAGGTGATAAAACATCTGACACTAGGAAACCCGGAAATTAGACCACCGTATTCGTTACGTACGTGAAAAGTGTTTCCTGAACCAAACTGATAAAGTAGCGGAGCATACAGCATTCAAGAAAACCTGGTCCTTAGTTTGCCAATTCTGACCGATACCCACTTGATTTTAGCTATTCCAACGGTAACTGAGTTCAATTCAGCATGCCATGGATAAAAAGAGTCATTTCTTTGTACATTTTTGTACGAATTTTTAAAAAATCCTCATTTAAACACGAATGACGTGTCCGATTAAGTTTGTTTCCAAAGGCGATATTATGTTTTTCTTTAGAAAATTCACCATTTGACCATCTAGTCTGATGAAAAAATTCCGACAGTTGACTGTCTGATGTTTAATGCCCTTATGATCATCTAGTCTGATGAAAAAATTCCAACAGTTGACTGTCTGATGTTTAATGCCCTTCCGAGGTAACTGTACGTGAATTTTAAGTGACTTTTCGACGCTTTTTTGAGCTCGAACCTCTCACCGATACTGTCCAAATGAGGTTAAATGTATTGCTCAAGCCTTGTTATGAATTACTAACGAAACTCACATGTATATTGATCTGAATTATTCCGGAATGACGGTCAGCCGAAGTTGTGTTGCTTTCAGAGACATTATTTGTTCACGAGATTTCGTGCGGTAGTTGAGTTTACAAACAATTTCTCAGTTTACTGTAACAACCTCGGAAACAAAAATTAATAGAAACAATCAACTTTCCATATGTTTTGAACGAATTTCTTTTATTGAGAATCTACCGCAGTGCGATTCGCCGGGATCATCCTGACTCGCAGTCTTCTGGCTCGTAAATAAAGACCGAACCGTTCAGTCGCTAGCCACTGATCAGTAGTGTAAATGACTCCCACACAGACAAGATATGGCGCCACACAACCCTCACTTACAGCATGTGATCTTGACTGAAGTTTCCCAACCTCACACTGTCCTCAAAATGTAAGAGAATAGTTCGCGAGTTGTGCGAGCTCACAGGTTGAGACGTGGTCACCCGAGGAATCAGTAGATGGACTAACACAAGATGGATTTCGCGAATAACAGATGAGTGAGGTTGTGTCCCGTCTCAGTGAGACCTGCTTAGACTGCTGACCAAACACTCTTGTCCGAACGATTTAATGTTCCCTTACTGGCCAGCCGATCACGGGTTCGAACCATCTTGGTGATTACTGATGATGATTTCCAATAAGGACGAAACAGTTGTTTTATCGGCTTTTCAGCATTGACTGACTTCGTCTACAGGATGAAATTATAATTCAAATTTCAAAATCTTCTCACGATGTTAACATTTCTCCCTATCGTGAAAGCAGATATTCCTCTACGATCCATAGAATATCCTACCTCACCCGCATGGCAAAATCTCGTACTGCATAAAATGATGTTTTCTAGATATTACACCCCGGTAAAATATATACTCCTGGGCGGTTAAGTGGTATAGATATGGAGCGCGTCATTATATCGTGAACGAAGAACCAAATTCCAAGGTTCCTTCAGAGCGGATTGCAAAATCGTTCACTAATGCTCTTATGCAAGGTTACTGTGACATGTCTCCAAGCCAAATCACCCAATCTACGAGTTGTGAAGGAAGCATTCCAATCACCCTCATTGTCCACAATTCGATGGGACGTCATCCCACCTCAGTTGACCTGTCATCGTTTCGGCTGAGTAATTTTTCAAACCCTCATGCTTTGTGTGAGGAATGAAGCAAACTGTTCCGTAAAATTAATATGCTTCTGACTAAGATATGGTTGCTCAGCTTGACTGCAGTGTCATTTCTGTAATCAGCCCCCACTGTCAGGTACCAGGCCTTAGGATAGACGCATTCTTCGTGACGTACTTCGGCGCAATTGCCGTTAAACATTTGGACAAATGAAGTGGTTTAGGTTTGAAAGTGTTACAACTCTGGATACTGGTGGCTGATCAGATGGCAGTTGATCTGTTCGCCGAGCTTGGCAATTGGCTTACAAACGTTTCGTCCCCCATGGAGGAGACATCGTCAGTGCGCAGTTGAGTGGGCCCTGACAATGTCTCCTCGACTGGGGACGAAACGTTTGCAAGCCATTTGCCAAGCTCGACGAACAGATCAACTGCCACCTGATCAACCACCAGTAAACACACCCGAGCTACCTATATTTCGACAAATTGACAATTCTGGATACGTAATTTCGACAGTACCGTAAGATGTGGTCTACCTAGCCGGTATTTGGTCTGTAAGAAGACAAGTTGTAAAAATTGAGAGTAGTAAAATAAACTTGTGTGAGAATCAGGGGCTCAGGCTCGCACCGGTACCGGCAGTAAATGAACGGAAACCTGTCGCCAGATTATGAGACTCAGGACAAACCGCAGCTGCTGGCAGTGCAGGCGGACCGTCGGGATCGACATGACCAGAGTTGTACGGCTTAGAAAAGTTTTCACTGTTCCAGCCTGATCAGCTGATGTAGGGCCCGAAAGCCACTTAAATTTTCATTCGCATCTCTGAATTTAGGAAGAGAACACAAGGTTGACGGAAACTCGGTAGCTGCGCCTACCTGATGAGCCTCAAGAAGGGCGAAACCGGTCGTGGGCTGTCGACGAGTTTGCAGCAAACTTGTGAGTTTCCTTTATGAAAATATACTACGTACCAACCGAAACATGAGGCGGCCTGGTCAAGGTTGACGGAAACTCGGTAGCTGCGCCTACCTGATGAGCCTCAAGAAGGGCGAAACCGGTCGTGGGCTGTCGACGAGTTTGCAGCAAACTTGTGAGTTCCCTTTATGAAAATATACTGCGTACCAACCGAAACATGAGGCGGCCTGGTGCAGCACATTCAGTTGAAGAACATCACAAACGAAAGACTCAGTTGAGTCTCTCGTAAAAATTGAATTGGTTTGCAACTGAGCGTATTTCTCGAAAACCGTTCAATTTGAGTTCAAGTAGAACATAAGGTTGACGGCGAGTCGGGGACTGCGCCTACCTGATGAACCCTAAGAAGAGCGAAACCGGTGGTGGGATGTCGAAGAATTTTCAGCAACCTTACGAGTAGTGAATTACGCTACGAATTATATTTATTTTTCCAGCCTCTGCACTAACTATGGACGATTGCTCATGACCTGCGGCGAGTCAACTGGACATAGTATGCGAGGGCAGAGAAGGCTAACAACACAGTCGCTTGATAAATAGTATGAAATATCCGTTGAAAAATGTGATAACAGACACTGGTGAGTTATGCTGGCTGCTAAGCGTGTTCAGATGCTTTACACTTACATTACGTATGGGCTTAGATGTACTACAGATCGCCTTAAGGAACTGCATGAAAACTTTATGTGTGCGCTTACACAACAGTGACTAGTTCTTAAAGGAAATTACACAAAACTATTGGATAGCCAACGACCGGTTTTGCCCTTCTTGGGGCTCATCAAGTAGGCGCGGTCCCCGAGTTTCCGCCAACCTTATGTTCTACTTGAATCCAAATTGGACTGTTTTTCGAGAAATAGACTCATCTGCAAATCAATTTGGTTTTCATGGGAGACTCACCTGGAACCCAGCTGAACCTCTTGTTTGTGATGTTTCCAGGCAACTGAATGTCGAAGAATTTTCAGCAACCTTATGAGTAGTGCATTACGTATATACGTATACGTATACTCACCTGGAACCCATCTGAATCTCTCGTTTGTATCGACTTTACTGGCCTTACCACATCAGCGGAGTGCGATCATCAGTCTGTTGACCTTGGTTATCACCCTGTTCCCTCAAACCTCGACTGGCGTTCAAAACCAAGCTTAGAGAGGAAATTCATAGGACCGGGTGACAATCATTCAACACCTCGTGTCATCAAAATCTACTCTCTATCAACTTGGCACGCATACTATCTCCAGTGATTTTCAAAGGTTTTTTTTGCGAGTTTCCATCAGACTGATGCACATCTGACCGATTCTAGTCGTGTGACAGAAAACGAGTCAATCCTGTAAAACAGTATAAATCAGGATCCCTCACAGAATTGGTTGATAAAAGCCAGAGCAGGGTGGGATTTAGAGAATCGACAAAAAATGGGAAACACCTTAAAATATGATGTGGTCATTTCCGTGACCAACTAATGATTCTAATGAGCGATGGAACGTCGAGACTGATAAAATTGCGCCGACGGTGCAAACAGGACATAAATCCTACCTGCCTAGGGAATGAATTCCTGGAATACCAACACATAACCACAATATCGCGACCATCATAGCAGTAATTGCGCACGTGTTCATGTTGGTTATCTGTTCTTGTTATCCGTGCCTGGATGTTCGTGCCTATTATATTTGCCTGTCCCTGTCTCCTTCTCTTTCTCTCTCACTCACACGCACGCACACGCGCACGCAAAGCAGTTCCGGACATCCGAATTCCCATACAGTTCACCACATACGCGTTCTTACGTTCCAAAATATCGGATGTGAATGCTGCCCGACACGGAAAGCTTTTTACCCAACTAACTCATCCACAACAAGTCTCCCCGCATCTTTTCGTTTCTACAGCAATTGACGTCACTCCAAATTCACATTTTGGGATTTTTTCCCCACTCAAGCCAAGCGTAATCGGTAGATAATTGTGAGTCCCCATCGCCTGTCATGCAACGAACTAGTTAGTATTCAGTTGCTGGTTAAACAAATATATACGAATAAAACAATGATTTGGCCGTAAAAACCTTCTGGTGTCTTGCTGCCATACCACCTGAAGGAAGCCTGACAGCTGAGATACTGCCAAGACGCCAGGGTTGGGTTCGAACCACGGACCTTTCGGATGGTAAGTTCATGCCTTAGCCACTGACCTATCTGGAGTAGATTTAACATTTCTCGCAACAGCAAATATTCGGGAACATTAAAATGCAGTCACAAAGATAGGCTTTCAATCCACCCGGGGAGGTTGGGTTTGACGAACCAGTTTCAAGATGTAAAGATATATTTTGAATAGCAACCTCATTTTAACAGGGATACCAGAGAATACCATCCAGGGGGCTCTAAATTGTCTGCTGGATGGGTGAGTTTCCTCTTCGGAGGGTTGCTGACAAGAGTCGTAGCACTGTGTTAAGGAAATCTGATTCATTTCCAAGTCAGCATGTTTTCTGCGGGTGCGAGAGAATTTTCATTCCGTCCAAACATCACCAGATGTTTCATGAGCTTGCATATTTGTGATCTAGACAAACAGACGCATCTGGTCCATCATTTTGGTCATTAAATTTTGGTGACCCCAATGTCTGTTCAACCAAAATATCTCAAACTGATTTTGGTGACCCTAATGTCTGTTCAACTAAAATATCTCAAACTTTGTGATGCGATCACTTGACCCCATGGTTTCATCGATTGAAACAATTCCTATTTTTAGCTTTTTTCATGGTGCACTCATCAGCTGACCGGTCTCTGGAAGATTAAAACAACTGGGGTAATGAGATCACACATTCTATTTTCGGCTTACAGAAATGAAGCATCAGACGTTTGATAAAGGAGACTACTCACAAGGTTGCTGAAAACTCCTCGATAGAAGTTTGGTTTGTTACTCACTACCGGAATGACCAGTTGACCCATTCTACGCTGAAAGGTTATTCATGCTTGCACTATCTTGCCCACGCATTTGTCTTGACCTCGTCCAGGAAGCTTATAGCTCCAAAAACCCGTGGAATATTTGGCAACTTTGTCCACATAAAATACTCACTAAAAAGCGGCGTGTTCACCGATATGGCATGACGTTATAATCGCTTTTGGCCTTCACGTGACAACCAGCGACCAAACAGCAGCCGTAGTCAGTCTGCTTCACGATTTCACCAGGGTTATTCTGCTTCTCAAACTATACTTATCTGCATACAAATTTGTTTTATTTTTCCGGAGGACTCCCAGCTGAATCTCTCGGTTATGAAGAGTTTTCAGCAGAATTGTGAGCAGTGCTCCTTCAAATTATTCGACGGACTTTTCAATAGCACATTACTGAAATGACATGGCCACATAAAGGACTGTTCACTCTGTCCCGACAGACGTGGAAGTGGTAAGGTCATCATATACCACCGGATTCGAGACTGACAACCTTACTCACAAGGAAAAACATGTGAGTTACCACATACCTCCTAGTGAAAGGAAGAAGGCCTTCGCTGCGGAGTTGTCTATTTGAGAACGCCAACTGAACAGTTACAGACTATTGAACAGGGGAGCAAAACTCTCATACACATCTCGTTTATCCACCTAATATCCACCTTCTCCTTGAACGCGTCTTCCTGAACTTTCTCTGGATATCGATTGACTGCTACTCAACTGCAAGCAAATGCTACAAAGAGACTGCACAAATTCCGTAACAGATCTCACTTTTCAAGAGACGCAAAGCGGATTTAGGAGAAGACGTACTACTCACATGCATCATCAGTAGTATCCACCGTTACACTAGTATTCTCCACATACCTTGTTTCGGCAAACGACCTTAGCGAACAACATCTTTCATCCGGCTCTGCAAACTGGGATTCTGAGATGAAAAGCGTAGTACGACTGCATGAGTCTGATCGCCAGGTTAAACAGTAAGATCCGAACTACCTTACTGAGGGTTCCCCTTCATAAGTCTGGGCTGCATGAATAAAGAATTGTTTAGAACTGCCGGTGCCGGTATCAAAACAGAGATTTCAGATACTTGCATGCAGAATTCTGCGTCAAAAGAGCATCACATATTCCGATGCAACTCGTATTTGACAGCCACACATGCCTGTTACTTGTTTACTTTCAGGTGACATGCTTTAAATTCATCCTCCAGTGAGTCTGTCCTCCATTGGATGGAAACACTAAGGATGTTTACCGATGTGATGTTAGTCCTTTGACTGCTAGTACAGCTTACCTAGAACGCACGTTGGTCGCAACATGGACAGGTCAGTCGGTGGTATCCGCTTGTTAACTCGAGTATCGCTCAACAGAGGTCAAGCTTGGGTCATTTTCCCTGTAGTTGAATTTCATGCTCTTAAAAAAGGGCACATCAACCGATTGCTGTTCCCTGTATTTGACTCACACAACAACCGATTGCTGTTCCCTGTATTTGACTCGCCGCTCACTAATTTGTGCCGTGAGTTCAGAGTGATAAGACCTCCCAAGCCCAATTTTCTCTCTTACTGTTGAATACTGTTCGTTACCCGATTGTGGAATCTTCAAAACATTTACGTTTTCTTTGTCGTCCCACGCCGAATACATGTCCAGAAAGATCGTGTATTGCGTGCTCCTTTGTCCTGTGTGCCTCATACTTTTAGGAAGTGAGTACTACTCTGGACAGTTGCAGTAGAGTATAGTTGAATTTTGCAGAGCAATCTGCCAGCATTGATGTGACTTTTAGTGTTCAATCCATGTAAATGTCCAAACTGGAGTCTGAAAGAAAAAGCCTTTCGGAAATGAACTTCATGAGTGCGCAGGATCACAGCTGTTTTGAAATGACCTGACGCGTTCCGAAGGGGATGGCCTACTATAGGTCAAGGTTAGTTTCCTGCTACTGAGCAAAATACTCGGCTATTGAACCGCGATCTAAGTTGGTATACCAAAGTAGTTGTCAAAACGACCGACAACGAAGTTTGCGCTATTGGACAATGGACAATAGAGATTTCTCGGCTGAAAAGCTGAGAAGCAGTACACAGCTGTTTCATTCTTATTGTGAATCATCAACAGTGCGCATCTTACAAAGCTCAGAGGGCTTCGAACCCACGACCTTCCGCTTGGTACTTCCGCCAATTAACCGTTTGGCCACGAGCGGCCAAAAAGCAGTGTGATTATCACTCACTTAGACAGGACATAAAGTCACTCAACCTTCAGTAACGGAAACCACATCAAGCGGTCACGTGTTGACTGCCTCCTCAAGTGAGGACTTCTCAATTGAAAAGTTGTAGACATGGTTGTGCACTGAACAGTTCCACGCCACATAAATTCAACAGGAGCCAACAACCAAAGATCCCCCAGGCGCAAATGACCATCCAGAAATGAGCTCATCCTAACGTTGGTTACCTTAACCTGACATTGCTCCACACGCTCTAGGAGATAACCAGACTGTTTCACATTCGACCAGCACCAGTCAATCCAAAAAGATTGCTGATGCATGCAGTCAGTGTCGATTCATACCAAACGGTCTTACCTTAGTTGGTCTTTGGACAAGTCCACTAGGTAAAAGCAAACCAAAAAACGGCCTGAATGGACTTTACTCTGTTTTGAAACACCATATTGGCCATCTCATAAGGATCAGACCAACAACTGCTGAAAGTTAAGCTCATGATAGTGAATAGTAGTATCTTTCTCCCCATCACCACGATCATGGCCGGTGGAACAAGTGTTCTCATTGGTCCTCCCATAGTTCTGATCCAAAACGCAGTTTATCCGAAGCTCAAAGCTGCTTATTTCTCGAGAAATACACTTATTTGCATATCAATTTGGTTTTTGCGAGAGACTCACCTGGAACCTAGCTGAATCTCCCGTTTGTGATGTTTATTTCATTTTCACGAGTTTCGGCACCGAATAACACTCAGACTATGAAGCTGTGAAGCAATAGCGCGGGATAGGGGTTTTGAAAATTCCTTCAGTTGATGAAAATGAAATACAGAACGTCTTTTGTCACCAACATACTTCGTTGGATATTTAAACAATCGGAGCAAGCCTCATTGTGTGTCTTCACAAAGCAGCCTTTCAGCAGGATGTTACCCGTTGAGAAATATCTCTGCCGAAGCGAAAAGCTATTCTTTTGTTCGTCTTACAAAAGCCCGATTGGCGTGATCTGTAGCACCAGTTGTTGGTTTGATGCACGCGAAACGCGTGTTGTAATAAACCTATGAGAAGCATGCGGAGCCGCAGATGTTCCATTCACAAGCTTTATCGTAGAGTTTGAATCGACGTCAGTGGGCTAATAAGCAGAGGGAACCGGTTGGTGTTGTCGTGTGTCCGGTTTGGTATACTCCACCCTTTGGTAAATCAATCGACGTGCGAGAACAAACGCTTTCGAGGTCCTCAAGTGGTTCTCTGTGAGTAAAACATTGGTCTTTTTGAGTGTTGCTCAAATAGCAGACTGCTTTTGTTCATTGTAGAACTCGCAGCAAACAATCAGCTGAGTAGATCAGGCGCAACGCCTATCGCTAGGGTAATCACTCTTAGTGGTGGCCACTCTCTTCCGTGAGTCCATTTTCTGCAGGTTTCTTGATGCTTCTATCGAATCTTGGTATGGTGGAGAGAACGACCTTCAGCTCGAACACCGATCCGGTTGTTCGGCTCAGTTCGACCATAGTCTCTCTCTCTCGAAAAGGTATGCGCATGTGTCACATCCAAATAGGCGTTTTGGTGTTCATGACGATGGTTATTTGCAAGTTCGAAGGAAGGTGTGCAAACGTACCGGGTCCCCAGAGCAAATTTTTGATTTGCTAGTAACAGGGTAGCAGTACCAAGGTCAGCTTAACGCTAGCGACTAAATGCCCCGATATCGCACCCAATGTGACCACCTATAAGGTTACTAGGTATTTTAGTACATGCTGAGTTCCGCATGCTATGGCACAAAATCGTAAGGTTGCCCATCTTTTAGCCATCAGTCTACCACTGGTGAACGCTAAGCAAAGAATTTCGGTAACAGGTGGAAAGTGTCAAACACAGAAAGGGAACCGAGAACGATGTAAATCAAAATTAAGTATAAAAAACTAGCTCAACAGAAATAAGGGACAACTTTGCACCAAATCATCTCGCGAGATCCCCGAAGAATAGTTTTTGTTAGTTCACCTTAAGATCTGTACAAAACGTTGTACGATAATTTTACTGCCTACCTGGATGACACTGTGCCCCGTAACTCACCCTTAAATCAGCATCAGGCAACACAGACTTGGTGTATGCTTCCAGTCAGGTTGAGTTCGGAACTAAAAGCTGACTGATCTCAAAGCACCAAACAACGGAAAAAAATGACATGGTTGAAGCGCTAACTTGTCTCTTTGACATTTCTCATCCTCCTGATGATCGCTTGGAAAGCAGGAAACTCGGGGACTACTTGATAGCCCCAAGAATGGCGAAACCGGTCGTGGACTGTCGAAGAATTTTCAGCAACCTTATGAGTAGTGCATTGCGAATATACATGTATCGCGATATCTCGAATATCGTAGCAACTGAAACATGAGGCGGCCTGGTGCAGCACATTCAGTTGCCCGGAAACATCGCAAACGGGCGATTCAGCTGGGTTCCAGGTGAATCCCTCGCAAAAAAAAATTGATTTGCAAATGAGTGTATTTCTCGAAAAACAGTTCAAGTTGGGTTCAAGTAGAACATGAGGTTGACGGCGAGTCGGGGACTGCGCCTACCTGATGAGCCCGAAGTGGAAGGACGAAACCGGTCGTGGGCTGTCGAAGAATTTTCAGCAACCTTATGAGTAGTGCATTACGAGGATTTGACTACTAGTTTGTTCTGGTGTTTGTTCCGTTTTCTTTTTTCTTGTTGGTTGCTACTGACACCAATTCTGCATTTCTCACCGCAGCAAAACAATTATTCCTTATCAGTGAACCACATGGAAAGCATTTACGTATTTTTATGGTTAACGTGTGCTGGAAATGGTTTTGAAATTATCCACACACACACACAGAGCGGTGAAACGTACCTCGAAAAACGGAACGAATGACGCAAATTCGTTCATTATTTTACCGTATGACTGAAAAGGAGAAACAACTCTGGCCAAGCCTGGATTTTTTCACCCAAATATCGTTTCTAAATACCCGTACCTAGGAACTTGGGTGTAGAAAAGAACCGAAAACCAGGTACGTTTTTGTTTTGAACACAGTGACAGGGAAAGATTCATCACATGTAATTTCCTAGTTCCCAGTCGTTCTACGCCAAAAACCGTATCATTTTCGTCCACCGGCCACTAAGTTGCACAATCACGTGACCATCAACTTTTGTTGCGTAGCCTATGAAATTGGAAATGTATGGACTGCCAAATATGATACAAGACGTTGTGTTACTTCGTACTGGCGTCGTTTCAGCTAGTATATCACGATTACATTTTGGCGCGTAATTTTGAACATTAATTTTGTTTTAAAAAAGAATCCGATGCAAAAAGCAATTATCCCGGTTACTTTTTCCTTTAGTGAGAAGGTCCTGGCAGACAACGTATAGATGCTTCCGAAATTTGCCAGTGAGATTGAAATTGCTGGCTTACTATGCTGTTGTTACACCGTTATAACATCGTTATAACTCACGGGTACCAGCATCTGCAGGATTCCATTACGACACCCACCGTGACCAAAACTAATCAAAAATTGTCCAGCCGGTGGAATTACCTGCCTTCCAGGAAGTCCTGGAAGGTGTGCCATTTGATCGGTATAACCAGGACAGTTACTGAGGCGTATTCCGTGATGTTGAGTAAAACCAATCACGTCGCCCAAACATGAACAAGTTCCCTTGTTCAGGTGTGAAAATTCAGCTGCGCCCAGCGTTCCCTGGTGGAGTAGTGGTAACACGCTCGCGTCGAGTTTCAGATGTCCAGAGTTCGAACCCCGGTACGACCAAGAATATGCACTGTTGATAAGAGCGAAACGTGATTCTGGTGATCTGATGTGGAAAATAGGTGCATTTCGCTCAATATTCGACCTCTGGTACCCCAAGTAGATGGCAAGGCCTAGTGCACTGTCAGTTGAAAGGCAAGGTTGAAACATCTTCCGACAATCTACTTCTTCGAAAAGCAATCCACTAAGTGAACCAAGATGAGTTATCGCGCGCCCTACTGTCACATGCGCATGGTTCCAATTAGTTGGCGTTACGCAGAACGTAGGATTACCACAAACTACGCGGACTATGACCACCTGTTCATCAATCGCTCGACGGAGGCATAAGCAAATCCTGCAGGCTTCCCAGAGCCAACAGAATTGCTGCTGGACCGGCCTGCAGAAATAGTCTTATGATGGTGTCGTCCATTCCGTGAAATGTTGTTAAGCAGAGGTCTCTCGCTGAGTTGCTGCTGCAATGGAGACGGACATCAAGTGTGGCAAATATCTTTACAAACTAAAGGCTGGCTTTATCCGATTACCTGTCATTGTGCCACGTCCGTCAGTCTTTTTGTTTCAATAAGTGATTGCGAAGTGTAAACAGATAAATAACCAAAAAACAAGAAAGCAAGTCAGTAATATTTTTTGGCAGTAAGAAAGAAGCAAGAAGGCTGAGATACTACCAGGTTGCCCAAGCCTAGGCAGGAGTAACCAATATGCCCCAGTTGGGTTCGAACCAAGGACCTTCCAGGTTATAAGTCCGCGCTGTAATCATTGAGCTCGGAATCAGCAAGCTGCACATTGGGAACGGTCATAACGATATTCTTGTTTATGGTAGTTCCCACGAAATGGACGGAATCGCATCTGTACGGCAGCAAACTTTCAGTTTTTAACACCACTGTAATGCTGCCGATGATGAAGTGAATTTGACTGAGTTGAGAATGGCTTAGCTATATGGGCGATTCAGTGCATGGTGGGGCTTATCAGGTGGGTATATCTGGACTGATTGTACGCCCCTTTTGTTGTCAATCTCAACATGATTCCTGTTGGATCACGTGCGCATCGTTTGACAACTATGAGATCTATTGTGAAGTACATTTCCAGACCACTTGCCAGTAATCAACCGATAGTTTGAGTGAGTCAGCAGATTGAAAAATATTGGTGGACGAATACCCACCTCAGGATTCGCCTGACGCAGTGAACTCAGTTCTGGAACAAATGTGCCTCAGCCACCGTAATCAGCTGACTATAATCATAGCCTACACTCAGTTGAAATTCATCCGTCGAAGAACTCAAGCATATGGCACTCATTCAGTCTAGCTGATACCAAGTATATGCCTCAGACATTGCTTGCCAAAAAACGTCCACGTGTCCATTTACGCGTTTAAGCGTTGTCAGCGTTTGAGTAGGACAGAGCGGACCATCGCCTTGTAAACTTGTGGCCTGCTCTCAAGTCACCTCGTAATCGTTCCTTGGCTTTGCCAGAGGTTATACTCGTTTTGGCAAAACAACACCCGAGTCCGCCGTCAACACAGTTTCTTCCAGATGTGGCAATAGCCTGCACAGACTCCACCGGATGCACGGTAGCATACAAAGTCTCATTCAAGCTGGTGCACAGATCCAAACGCGCTAAAATTTGCCGCCACTCGTGTATATGCGCAAGCACTACACAGTCGCCTGCAAGCATGAGATTGCGGACCTCGGTTCACCCGCAAGCATTAGGGGTTAGGGTTCGATCTTGCCTACTCTTGCAGAAGTACTTTACACTTTGCAGGTGTGAAACGCATGCCAAACCGTGAGGCAGAGTTATTTAGACTATTTAATATTGCCTGCATTACTACGGCGTCAGATCCAGGAAGAGCTACGTCGTCTTTGTACTCGATGTCTGTGAGCGGGCTCCCGGGAGCACTTTGATTCCACAGGCATTAGAGGTTGATAGTGGGTCTTCCATGATCGTATCAATGACGAAGTTGAAGAAGAAAGGTGAGAGGGGACAGCCCTGTCTGATACCACTTAATGTGGTGAACTTAGAAGAGAGCTTCCCGTAGACCTTCACAGGCCGCGGGAGTTGGCGTACAGCGCCTTAAGGGGGTCAAGAATTTGAGGGGGACACCTTTGCTCCACAGACACTGCCATAGTGCTTGGCGGTCTACAGAATCAAAGGTAGCTTTCAGATCGAGAAACACAATCATTGTTGGTTTCTGAAAGCAGTGTCGCTGTTCCAGAATCTGTCGGAGGGTGAAGATATGATCGATGCATCCTCTTGCAGGACGGAACCCAGCTTGATTTTCACGGATCTGTTTCTCCCTGTGTTCAGTCAACCTTCGAAGGATACGGCCACAGAGCACTTTGGATGCCACAGCTAACAGGCTGATGCCACGGTGGTTTTCGCACAGCGTCCGCGTATCTTTTTTGAAAATAGGGATAACTGTCGACATGCCCCATTCTGCAGGCACCTTCTCTTCGTTCCATATAGCACCAGCAAGCTTTGTCAGATGGGTCACCAGGGATTCTCCGCCTTCTTTGAAGAGGGCCGGATAGAGACCGTCCGGTCCTGCTGCCTTCATGTTTTAGTACGGATATTTCGTACTTTATTTCCTCTTCCGAAGGGCGATCAAGGTTTACATTCCACTCGCCTGTATGCATTATCTCACAGGCTGTGTTGCAGAAGGCCAGCTAAACTGTTCTTCAAAGTGTTCGGCCCATCTTTCTAGTCGACGTTTTTGGGAGTGAATTAATGAGCCGTCTTTTTCACTTATCGTTTCGCTGACCGTTGCTTTCTTGGGACCAGTCGATCGTATCATTTGATATAGGTCACGGCTGTTTCCGTAGCAAAAGCCTTCTCCATCTCTCGAACTTTCGATTTTCCACCAGAGCTCTCGGTCTTTCCTCAGGCTCTAAACTATCTGGCGAGTCCGCCGTCAACACGCTTTCTTCCGGTGTGGCACTGGCCTGCACAAAAGGTTACAAATTGCCTTGACATACAGGGGAATGTCACAGACTCCACCCGATGCACGTTAGCACACAAAGTCTTATCCAAGCAGGTGCACAGATACAAATGCGCTAAAATTTGCTTCCAGTCGTGTATATGCGCAAGCACTGCACAGCTGCCTGGAAACATGAGATGGCGGTGCTTGGTCTGGTAGATCAAACTCCCAATACTAAGGCTTCTTATGGCGAAAATATACCCAAAACGACATTTGAAATACATACAATTTGTGAAAGTTGTCTTCATGATGGTCGTTACATGCAACCTGAAGAGATGCATCCCTGAAGCATCCTCAGGGAGCATTCCAAAATCTAATCCGATCAGTTTGTCCACATCCTATTTCTCAATGCTTAATGTACGCTGTGAAGCATGTTAATGAAATCTGACAAACAGCCGTATTTAGAAAATACCGTTCATGCTTTTTCTCAGGTGATGTAGTTAGAGGCCTTCGTGAAGGTCACAAAGGGATAAGTAACGGCTGGAAACTTTCGTGAAGCTGACGTGCAGCAAACAGGGGGCGTGTTGTGCTGTGACCAGTGTGGCGAATTGCGGTATTTTCTGGGATATGTGCTCCGGCTACACTGGCAGTTAAACGACTGAATAACATGTGTCAAAAGCTTTTCCAAGCAGCCCAACAGCCTGTTAACTCTGTATTTATCGGATGGATTCTTGCGCCATTTTTGTTCATGTGTAATGTTGAAATCATCTCAGAATTCTAGTGTAACTTTTTCCGGGGGCCAGCTTTCCCTAATAAACGAACATCACATCAATTGGTCGGATGTGTCACGTGCGGGCTACCGACCAAACGAAGGCAAACTCTGATTGGTCAAAATGCCAGCCAATCTGGATGAAGCATCGTCAGCTCGACGCTTCTCGTCCCCTCACGGGTATTCTAGCGTGACCGCTTGGAACATTCTGTGATTACCCTATAAATACAGTCTATACCCTATACCCCTATAGGAGTCTATACCCTATACCCTATAAATACAGTCTTTCTTTGTCCCCATAAAGGGCTATCTGGAGCTACCGTGCCTTCTAATTTACCATAGTTTGCGGAGCAGGAAGCCAAGGACCGACATAGATTTGTACGAACTTTCAGCAAGTCACAACAAACTTTCTGTTTCCGCCATGCGGTGGTATTCAATTGTCCAACTGAAGGAGTACGTTCTTCGTTGCCAGGACACATACTTGAAGCTTCCAGGGGCAAACAAGACCTCTCCAGTTGTCTTGCGGTTCCACAGTTGCATGTTAGTCTTTCGTACCTTTTAGGTAGTCGCGGGTAGGTCTACGTTGGTTAGCTGCCATGGAAAAGATCGTCACTGGGAATTCAACGGGTCTGTTGGATGGGAATTGGGATGGGTATGAGCAAAAAACAGATAGAAACTGGGAAGAAACTTAGCTTTACGACTGAAAGTCCAACTTCATAAAATTACCAAGGTATAAACGAAAAGCCGCAAATTAAATAGGTAGTTCAGGTCACTGTTTAGTCTTGGGTGGGAACAGAAATAAGGGTAAATGTAGGTGAAAACAAGTCGAAAAGTACAATGAGATGAAGACGATTGATTACAAACAGGATAACACGCAGTAAATATGGGTTGGAATACTTTGGGGGACGAAAATAAAACAGGAAGAGTTTGTAGGTGTACAGATGGGTTTAATCACAAACCCGGTTGGCCAGTCATGGAGGTATGAAAGGAAAATAGACCAAAAACTGACTTCGTTAACAATCTTTTGATCAAACCGTTATCTGCTGTGATAGACACAAGAAAAAACTCTATCCAATGGATCACACGAAAATGGTGATGTAGAACTGGGGATAAAACTTTTACCGAATTTTCTTCTAAAATCCAAGTCTGGTGGGGAAACAGCGAAGCATTCAATGCTGATATGAGGAATAAATGTGAGCCGACTGTTCCTGGTCTAAATGAACAAAAGCAGGCAATAACTCGAACGAGTTTTATTCAGCGTTGAATAGCGTGAATGACAGCTGTTTAAATAAATCACTTAAACATCTGGTGTCACATTCGTCCTTCAGCCGCCATTCTCAATTCCTCGCCATGAAAACTGAGTAGGGACCTACTACTTTGAATAACTAACTGATTGCACAGGTCCGGACAATTTCGGTGGCATCAAGTGGGGCAAACGTCGATACGAGTTCAGCAATTAGTTCGTGATCCCAGCCACCCTCAGTAGTTCCACGGTTTGAAAATAAACAGAGAATTTTCTGGAACAACACACAACCATCCTCAGAGTAGCAAAACTCGAATTTGACGACAAATTTTCTCAATAAACAATCAATGGTGACGCCAATTCGAAAAGGCGTGCGGCATCTGTGCAACACGAAAATCCAGTAGCTTGACTCCGTTTATCGTGGTTTACCAGTGTGGTAATAAAACCGTCTTGCAATTATCGAAAGTGTAAATGATTCATCCGTCTGTCGAATAATCTGATTTAAACTGGTTTCATATATCTTCCAGTGTATCCTTACTACTCACATGAGACAACAACTCGGATGTACTTCTGAAGGCAACGGATTTCAAATTGGATTACGTTCGTCATCATCTTCATTTGAAAGTTTATATAATAACTGTAACGATATTTAAATCGAAAATTTACCCACTGGCGCGTGCTCTAGTTACCCGACGTTGTCATGGCATGCGGAAAAGCACAGAAGTTCTGTTTCACCTCAAACCCGATTATTGGTTGGCTAAAATTACCCGAATCTATTTACTGTTGTTTACGTAAGAGGAGTTTTGGACTAGGTAAAGCCACATTTAACATCACAGTTGACTTGATTTATTGACTGAACCTCTGAGTATGAAAATAGGGGGGGGTGGTTCCCAAAAATTCGCGCAAATGCATCTACGAATGTGCATTGTTCTCCTTAGTTTCGGCAAGTTTGAGCAATCTGTAAAACAAAAGTTTGATGTGAAGATTTTTAATTTTGGCAAAGGCGTGAGGCGGCAGCTCCGGAAAGAAAAAATGAAGGTTTTTGCAGATATTTTGTGTTTTTTTTTGTTAAAGTTTCCGTAAGAATTAAAAATGCCACATTGACGGAAAAGCAGATGCGGTCCCCTTAGGTCTATCCACTCTTGAAGCATGAGTCTCCTCCGTGCGGACTTAACTCACCTAATAGCACATATTGTTCTCTGAAACAGTGGGGAACCGAGTTCGGAAAGGTTTTGGAACAGTCGGCGGACGTTCTGGTTTTAACACAAAAAATTCGTCAGGTCAGGTGACTAGATCACGAAGTTGGCCGAGATTTAAGGCGCAAGTAGAACCAATAAGTTAAGTCGAGCTGTGTCGGGTATCGGCCAAGGGATTTTGTGTGTTAGGGTGGGTCATCATCATCGACAGCATGACATCAGTGTTCAACACCGATGCTTCACCGCCGTGACACTGCCATGACGCTTAGGATGGGTCGCCGATTGTTAAACAGGTCTGGTTCCAGCTTAGGGCCTAGTTCTTCCGGTTCGGTTTACCTAAACAGCTTGAGTTCGTTTTGTTGAGATGGCTTTTTGCAAATCCCCAGATCCATCAAGGAATATCGTTCTCCGGACAAAACCAATCTATCTCAGCCCCGGGTATAGTCCACTGTGCCCTTTGAGGTTTTCTCCGTGACCTGAAACTAGCCATATGCTGATAAGGTGCTGCTAACCGATCAAGTTTACAACAACGCATTTTTCCCTGGCGCACCATTTAAGCAAAAATATGTCTAACGCAAACAATTTCCGTGCACGTCGGATGTCTCGACCATGTGCATTAGACTACTCGTTTCGATCGATGGAGACTGATTTTATGCGCCAAAGTGAACGCTACATTCACAAATATGGACATTCCACTTGAGAACTGTGTCACTAGACCCGGTTAAATGTTGTGTAATGAACGTTTTCCGCTACACCGGTTAGCTTCATTACTAAGGTAAGTTTGCATGCCATCTGGAGCCGTATGCAGGAAAAACAGCTGGCACTTGTGAGATACGTAGAATTCGCGGTCACACCATTCTCGTTTGAGTAATCCTCCTCGTGTCCTGAAGCAGTCCTCATCAAAGTGTTCGGGGCAGTGGACTTATTAGGGCTTATTAGCGGTGCATATCGCTGACCTTGGTAGGGTGTGAAATCCGCAGGTCTAACATCCGAGGAGAAAGTGTTACCACTACTCCGCCAGGGCACGCTGGACCGACCTCAGTCATCGAGTCTGAACATACCAGCGTGTTTACGCTTGACCGACATGACTGGTTTGCCCGACGTTTCGATGCACGATCCAGTAACTCTCTTGATTATGTCGATCGGGACTTTCCAGTTCAGTAACGCTACAAAAGCTTGGAAGCTGTTGGAGAATATTTCCTGGATTAGCTGCAGGTGGTTTGGGTCCCAGCGCTCGCACCCTCTGGTGGGGACTCACCAGCATGACTGCTCTAGGACAGGAGTCCCACATATTGATGTGGACTCGTGGACCAACCGACGTGTGATGACGCAATAGCAATTCGTAATTCAAAGTTCGAAAGTACTTCTAAAAGCAAAATAGGGCCCCATAACTTCAGAAAAACAAGGGAGCAGGGCTTTTTCTTGTCTCCTATCATGTGACTCAGATAAGGTAATAATTAGTTTAGGAAATCTTAAGTAAAATACATAAAAGCCGCCGCTGAAAGAACATATCGCACTGCTGGAGGGTCTTTCTTTTAGGGAGTTCACACTGGAGATTTTTAATGGTTTACTGGTTCAAACGCATCCTGATTTTGATACTATTTATAATTACGGCAATTTTACGGCAATTTTACTGTTATGGTACAGTATGAGTGTCAACTGGACCGGATCATCGCAACTACACTGGTTGGTTAAAAAACGTGGCAGCCAAAAATCGACCTATAGGAAAAACCCAACTATGAATGAGATAATATCAACATTAGGAAACCAATGTATTTGACATCTGTTCGGTGGCTGGCATCTTAAGAAGTCTGACATGGCAACAATGGCTTCTAGGTTTAACCCCCGTTGTACAACAGCACTAGCATCTTCTACCTCCAAAGTCACGCGAAAAAAAGAAGACAACCTTACTGAATACTCATCGCACATTTCAAAGCGAAGTCACACACCGAATCCGGAATTTCACTTTTGGCTTCTTCAGCTGCCGGTATCAGAACCCTCTGCATCATCATCATCATCATCATCATCATCGTCATCATCATCATCATCATCATCATCAACATCATCATCATCATCATCATCATCATCGTCATCATCATCATCATCATCATCATCAGCATCATCATCATCATCATCATCATCATCTGCATCATCATCATCATCATCATCATCATCGACAGCATGACATCAGTGTTCAACACCGATGCTTCACTGCCGTACAACCATGATTTATTTTAAAGCCTTATTGTAAAGAAAAGAATAAAGGTGGATGGGGAAGAGACTTAGTGCTAGCTTACTACAATCATTCCGAGGTGTCTTCGTCTAACCTTCGGTAACCTTGGTCTGATCACAATTCATCTGGTACAGTTAAAACAAATTAAATATAACGGGAAAGTGATTGCAGATGAAATTTTTCGACTCTAATTTGGCCCATTACCAAAGTTTTGAACAATGAAGAATTTTGGGCAAAACAATACAGAATCTCTGACCTATATCTGTTCTTCTAGACTGAATTGCCAACAACACACATTGACTCTGTTCACACTCGTCAAGTTGGATCTTGCGTCTTGCTATTCCAACGGCCGTCGTTTCATTCAGAAGATTTCCACGTTCGTACAATCCTTGGCAACCGCAAAATTAAGGAAAGTGCTATCGTTTTTAAAATCCATGACATGCCCAATTGCACTCCCAAAAAAATAAACATAAGTTTGCCGGGAACTTTTTGACGATCTACGACCGGTTTTGTCGTTCATTGGGCTCATCAGGTAGACTTTCTCCAACTGTACTTTTGGACCCTCTCCAGCATTTGAAGTGTGTTTGTTTTACCTCCAGCCAGTTGGTTTGACGGCCTTCAATTTGGGTGAAACCTAAAATTATCCTGGCCACATGTGTTTTGAAGTCATGTTCTGCTTTTTTCCTTCAGAAAAAGAAAGCTTGCTTACAAACTGGGGCATTTTTAAATTTTTGCATTCATACCACTTTCGTTTGAATGGTCCTCTTCGCGTTCGGGTGCAATCATTCTACCGGAAGTACTGGACTCGAGTTTCGCTCTTATTAGAGCTCATCAACAGTGCATATCCTCGGTCTTGCCGAAATGTGAACTCCGGACACCTGGCATGTGAGGCGAGCGTGCTACCGCTACTCCAATAGCGCACACTGGACTCAGCTGAATCACCCAGTGTTAACGGGCGAAGGTGTTTGAGCAACGTGTTTAGTTTGCCCGACGCCGTGCAAATATGGCTGTGACACTTGGCACCTGATTAAACTGTGAACGAGAATCTGCCCGGAGTTCACAACCGTGCACGCTGAAACAAAGCGTTTCCGCTGAAAAGAAGGAAACATCGAGAAATGCACTAATTTGCAAATCAATTTGGTTTTGCGAGAGACTCACCTGGAACCCAACTGAATCTCCCGTTTTGATGTTTCCAGCAACCTTATGAGTAGCGCATTACGTATGCGCGATATCTCGAATGTCGTACCAACTGGAACATGAGGCAGTCTGGTGCAGCACATTCAGTTGCCTGGAAACATCACAAACGAGAGATTCAGCTGGGTTTCAGGTGAGTCTCTCGCAAAACCAAATTGACTTGCAAATGAGTGTATTTCTCGAAAAACAGTTCAAGTTGGGTTCAAGTAGAACATAAGGTTGACGGAAACTCGGGGACTGCGCCTACCTGATGAGCCCGAACTGGAAGGGCAAAACCGGTCGTGGGCTGTCGAAGAATTTTCAGCAACCTTATGAGTAGTGCATTACGTATGTAGAATGAAACATCGTTTAATACAGGCCCTGTCTATGCTAATAAGCGTTCACTGTCTAAACACAATGAGGAAATATCACCTTGAAAGAGCATACCAAGGTCGCTGAAAACCCCCGGGCACAAAAATGAGTAGTGCTTTGTCGAGCAAACATCCTACAGTATCTCAAATATTGCGCCCAATAAAGCGGGAATCAATCTTTGTGCAACACACACTACTAAACCAATTTGTAAATAAATATAGTTCATCTAGAAGAACTTCTGATTTCGCGATGTCACACCACACACACGTTGTCACATCATTGTAGCCTTCAGCATGTGATCCCCCCTTGTGAATGAGAGCTAATCTCTACATCCCTTTTGCTGCTTCAGTGTCAGGCAGTTCATAGAGTGTAATCACCTCTTCGGAGGAGAGTACGTAAGTCATTAACTACAAGCAGGTGAGTGAGCAGTTTTCACCTGGATCGATTCATTAAATAGATTAGAAAAAAGTGACATCTAGTTGGGGAAGCCGTACCTTTCTCATGCCCGTAGAGGGGGACCAAGTAGTAGTGAGCAATTCACAAGTGATGTATGAGATGAAATTCGCCTGGAAGCAGCTGCAGGTCCCTTTCAGACAGCCATCTGATTGCCAGTGAATAGTCGTCGCTTCGTGGAAAGAGTCACTGATCGTGACTTAAGTTTGACTGCACTCTTGACGGTTAGAAAGATGTTAGACGAGTGGTTCAGGTGCACGCGTGACAGTAGCTCAGTGGAAACATCAATAGTCATATAAAGGAAGCATCTGTAGTCCACCATCAAGCACGTATGTCTGATCGTGTTATTTGTGCTTGGGATTCTCATTTCGGGATTTGCTAATTGTTCATATTCACACCACTCTCGTTTGAAAGGTCGTCCTCCTGTTCTGGCGTAATTATTCCAATGAGTCCACACCAAAGGGAAGCACTGGACTCGAGTTTCGCTCTTATTAGAGCTCATCAACAGTGCATATCCTCGGTCTTGCCGAAATGTGAACTCCGGACACCTGGCATGTGAGGCGAGCGTGCTACCGCTACTCCAATAGCGCACACTGGACTCAGCTGAATCACCCAGTGTTAACGGGCGAAGGTGTTTGAGCAACGTGTCTGTTTCCGAAAGTGCAGTTGATGACCTCAACGTGTACTTTTTTTAGGTCCCAACTGCCGATTAATGCATGGCGGTAATTTCTCATACTGAAATCCCAAGAATACATACTGTTCGCAGTCTTAATGTCTCAAAATGGACTGCCCTAACAGGACATCTCGGAAATGAGCCGTCTTGCAATTAGTCGTTTGTGGTGTACTGTCACGAGGTGGTGCCACAATCTGATCAGCTGATCAGAACAGGAATTTCGAGGCCTTCGGGCTTTCACTAAGTAAGGACTACTAACCGAATCGGACATTCGTATCGGGCCGGTTTTTCAGAGTCATCACATTCTGCTACCACTCGCCAGTAAATTCAACTCCGGACTGACCATGAGTGTTATTAATACCCATAAAAAATAGCAAAATTTTTCTACACTCGTGTAACTTTACCAGGCAAATAATCACAGCGAGCTGTCGAAAAGTTTTGAACAATCCTTAGGTAGCTCTAGGTCAAGAAAGCCTCTCCAGTGCCCCAATATCATTCCGAATAACATATGAGCGGGCCTTCGCACAGCATATTATACCCGGCCGATTCGGTTGATATTCAGTCGAAGTTTTCTCATCGTGAACACATTTTTGAATAACGTGCTACTCGTGAGAATGCTGAAACCTGTTCTACAATCCACGACCGGTTTCGCCCTTCTTGGGGCTCATCAGGTAGGCGCAGTCCCAAGTTTCCGTGAACCTTGTGTTCTACTTGAACCCGAATTGCACAAGAGTGATTTGAAGACAGCATGTAACCTTGGAAATTTTCATGTGGTCCTATTGTCAATCTATCGCAAATGTTTTTTTCTCGATAACATGGATTTGTCCCACAGTGTTTGCTTAACCTCAAGCGAACTTTAGTAAATAACTACTGCAGTTACATTGACGTTGTTCTATTTGGATCGACATGGCAAAGTTTGAACAAAATAAATCGATGGTGAATTGGATTAATGACAATACTCCATTCTGGTAAAAATAACCCTGTGACTAAAAAAACACTTGCTTGAGCGAAGTTCACGGATCGATACAGGAAACGTGCATTTTGAACACCACGAAAGACAGACCTATTTACTGGTCGTGCGAGTTGAACGACAATAGACTACCACCCGAGGGAATTCGTGGACACGGTTCTATATGGTTTGGCAGCTCAGCATTTTGTCACATTTTCACAGTATTCCAATGTACTGTTACACACCACAAACGAGTCTTTCAGTGAACGTAACATGGCACCTTCCACTGAACGTGTAATTTTTGTCTTGCAGACGTAGAATGTGGCTCGTCCTGAAAACCAATCTTTTGTTCTGAATGGTATTCATCCAAGCGGAATGGGATGCTTGTCATTTTGATTAGTGCTCAAAATGCACGTGGAGTGTTGACGAAATATCTGCAAGCAGCTTTCACGGTTCGGTGAACAAATCAATAATATGCATCGTGAGTTTGAGAATTAGTCATGGTCGATTTACCGCCCCATCAACGTCTCCGTGAAGTTGCCAGAGGCGTTAATCAATTGATCCATGTTTCATAACCACTCAACAGAAACTTAGAGTCACATAGCTGTCTGTTTTGCTGAAGGTGGTTGAACACCTATACAGCTGTTCACACAGCAGTCAAGTTGGACACAGAAAACCGTGGATTCGTGCTTAATGCTTCATTTGCGATCTCGCAGAGACTCCAGGTTAACTTTCATGTGGAAGAACCACAGGTAATTATAGAAAGGTGTCAGTAATTAATCAATGGATTTATTGCAACGAAGAGTTCTGCTTTTTTAACTGATTTTCGTCTGGTCAAGTTCAAGTTTTACTAGAGGTGACAGACCAGTGAACCAGATCTCCTCTAAGAAGCGGATAAACTAAGTACTGAGTATCACTTGACAGTTCTTGCTGGTCCGTTGTGGGTCATCTGTGAGCACATTAGTTCCTCTTGAGTGTCGCTCACAAACTGGTTTGTGGTCTAGGAAAGATAGTGTGAATTTGTGTCGGTCTGAGATCCTAATTTAGTCTAATATCATTTGGGATACAAATACTACTTATGAGTAGCCACCCCAATTTGTTGTCCAGAACCTCAACTCAGGTACCAACACAGTAAAATCCAATGTGTAGCCCGTCTCCTCTTCACACCAGGCCTTGACTTGCTCGTATATTTTTGTAAACCATGCACAATGACTTCAAGCAAATTCAGCCATAATTTAGTAGCCACGTGATCATGGACACTTGTTTCATACAGACAGCCTTCATGCACAAACTCATGAACAGGATATTAAAGGATTGTCCACCGCATCACGAGGGATAATCTCTGCGATTAGGCTTTCGGTAGCGATTGAACAGACGAAGAGAAAAGTTAAGTTCACAGCGTTTGTGTTTCGGAAGTGGTCCTTTATCAGGGAAGTTACTGCAAAGCATCCGGACGAAAAAAAAGTTAAGTTCGCAGCGTTTGTGTTCCGGAAGTGGGACTTTATCAGGTAAGTTACTGCAAAGCATCCATCAGACCGATTTCTATTGGGATGTAAGGCAGCATTACACACACCAACTGAGCTCAGACTCATTTATTCTTATTTTGTTAGTGATTTTCGCTTTTTCCAGTTTTCGTTGAATAATTAAGCTTCTGTTGTTGTCGTCGGTGAGTTGGGTGCCAACTACAAAATGCAAAATCGATCAGTAGAATGAAAGCAAAGGTACGAACGTTACTGGTCGGGGTTATAATAGCCACAACTGGGGTCTGATTTAGGTAGACCAGAAAGGTTCCGATGATCCACTAGTCTGCTGTACACTTTTAAGCATCAAGAACTACGAAAAGTTCAATGAAGCCATCTGTTGATTGTTTCAACGGTTCGGGTCTTTTCACAGAAGAACTGTGAATAGCACAAGAGGTATTCATGCAACTAGCTTCTCAAGACCGAATTAGGTGGTCATTCCTTCAAAGCAGGTGATAATTTCATTCTATGTTTATTTGAGGAGAGAAAGTAATGACCGAAAGGGATGTATTGGCACTTCGAAACCATCCCGCATCAGCTTCGATGCTGATAAAGCCGCAGTATACTACCGTGTTTTCTGCGGAAGACAAAAGTCCCTGAAGAAATGTACTTAACGAACAGCACACCACGCCTTTCTTCCGGCCAGCATGGCTGTCTAGAATCGTCGGCCAGTGGTGACTGGAAAGTAAGTCAACCCAACCGTCTCCATGTTAAGGGATGTTTTCACTTGTCATTGAGACATTTTCACCCCAGACTGACTGTCCATCCTTAATCGACAAGAGTAATTCAGTTGCTTCAGAACAGCATAAAAGAGCGATTCAGTTGGGTCTCCCGTGAAAACCAAGTTGATTTGCAAATGAGTGTATTTATCGAAATCAGTCCAATTTGGGGTCAAGTAGCAACTCGGGGAATGCGCTTACCTAACGAGCTCCAAGAAGGGCGAACCTTGTGGTCGTGGGCTGTCCAAGAGTTTTCAGCAACCTTGTGAGTAGTCTCCTTTATGTGCCGCGACAGCACACAAGAACACCGCGGAAGCTCTCTCTGGCTTACGTTAGGGATATCCACCATTCTACCTCACTTCTAGTACACAGCCATTGGAACAAGAATTTATCGGATACAGAACATGTCTGCTGGACTGTCATCCTGACGGATGAAGAAGCAGTCACTACAGGCGCCTCGGCCTAACGCCCTTAACGTGACGGCATCAGTGTATTAACCAGAGCTACATGTTTTTCTGTGTGACAACTACCCCGAGCTAGAAGAAACTTTGCTACTGCGCCGCGAATGGGTTTTTTGTGCAGGCATTTGAATGGATCTTCATGGACGAAGGCAATGATGAAGCATCATCAGAAACGATGGCAATTCCAGGGGTTCAGTGCATCCAACGCCAAGTAGATACCAGGAACAAAGTTGAAAGGGAGGCCCTTCAGAATTGGACTATTCTGCTTTCATCTGATGACGCCTAAAGAAGGTTAAAGATGCTGAGTTCGAACCCTCTTATCAACTCTTCGGACAATGAAATTAAGTCTGGAATTGAGGGCAAACAAGAGGCAACCGCAAATTTATGAGTTCTAGAAATGAGTGTTTGAATATAACCTTGAATTTTGCTAATATCCGTTGGTGACTTTGTTACAAACCGAGCCTCATTTCCTCAAGTGAAACTAATCAACAGGTTAGGTACGTCGGCTGGACACGGGAGCCTTTTAGTGTTACTCACAAAGTTTGTTCGCTTACCGATATTTTTTTTCAGTTTATCGCAAAAACTGTTGTACTGTGCGGCTTCATATCATTGAACAAAAGAAGTCTATCAAACTCATTTGAGTATTTCTTTACGTATATACATGTATCGCAATATCTCGAATATCGTACCAACTGGAACATGAGGCGGCCTGGTGCAGCACATTCAGTTGCCTGGAAACATCACAAGCGGGAGATGTAGCTGGGTTCCAGGTGAGTCTCTCGCAAAACCAAACTGATTTGCAACTAAGTGTATTTATCGAAATCAGCCCAATTTGAGTTCAAGTAGAACATAAGATTGACGGAACCTCAAGGACTGCGCCTACCTGATGAGCCCGAACTGGAAGGACGAAACCGGTCGTGGGCTGTCGAAGAAGTTTCAGCAACCTTATGAGTAGTGCACTAAGTCTATCAAACATTTTTTGGAACTGCATTGTGCGAAAAACATTTCCGTTCCTCTACAGTAAATAAAGGTGAGACAACCCAGTGAATATGACAAATCCTGTTGTCGCAAGTCTTCATAACTCATCATGAAGTTATTTCTGACCATTATTGTCATTTGTTTTGCCCTGGTTAGAACCTATTCGACATTAACTCAAACAAAGCTGAGTTAATACTATTGCCGTCATTGTAAATTTGTTGTCCTTTGGGTGCTCCGTGTTAACTTCGTCTAAGCTGTGTTCTCATCTATGTTAATGGCGCCAGGGGATTAACGAAACATCTGCGTCCACTCCAGCCAACCACATCGGTAGCATAGCAACAAACCGTGTTTCTCCTTTTGGCCAAATAATTGTAACTCAGTCAACAATAATTCGAATGCATTCAGATTCCTAACCAGGCCAGGCTGTTTCGAATTCACTTAGGAGTTGATTGTTTCCCACCTTTAAACCACTCACCATCAATTCGGCAACCGCAATGGCGAATACTTGCTTGACTGTTGTAACGACTGTTTTTCCGTCAAATCAGACATCGATAGACAGCGAGTGAGTCTTTAGGAGCGATCTGTGACCTTCCCAACAGTTTAAACAACGGCGATCGATACTCTGGCCGTTGCGCTACCGGATATAATGGCCAGATAGTAGCTTACGGATTAATTACTACATGAATAGTGGTCAGGAAACAAACTACTCTACACAGCTTTCTAAATAAGCTGGAACATTAATTTATGAATGAAAATTCTACCTTGAGCAAATGGTCAATAAACCACTCCATTATCCCGGCAAGTAAACTCATTCGCATATCCATTTGGCCTTCATGGTAGACTCAACTGAATCGCTCCTAAACCGAACGTGCTGCATACTTTTGGCTCAAGTAGAACATATGTTTGAAGGAAACTCGCCTATCTGATGCGTCCCAATAAGGACAAAATCGGTTGTGGACTGTCGAAGGGTGTTTAGCAACCTTGTGATTAGTTTCCTTTACGAAAGAACACTGCATTACTCCCTTATATCTCAGTTTCTGACCAATGCAGAATTAGTAAATACCCAAGTCTCACATCGGATACGAAAGAAATGATGCTATTTCTGCCTTCGGACTAACAAATGTTTAGACTATTCATTGGATATTACCTAGTTCGTACAAGTTCGTTAGTTTTAGAACTATCCGCCGTCACATGCGGAAGTAGGTAAGTGGTCAACTGATTTTTTACGCTGAATTTACATGGTTCTAATCTCGGTAAAAACAATGAATAAAACACTCAGGGAGAACCGCCGTCCCAGAGGCACGTAAAGACTTCAAGAATACTGTAAAAAGCTCTACCGGAATCCCATCATTGAACTTGTTCTTATTCTTGGTAGTTTGAATCCACTTTGTAGATGACTCCACATGGAAGTTCTTAATCAGTTGTTATTGACTCGTGATTCTTCCCACCTGTCTAGCTGCGTCCACACTCAACGTAAGACAAGCAATACTCAAGTGGGATTGAGTAACTCAGTATAATCATCATCATCATCATCATCATATCATCATCATCATCATCATCATCATCATCATCATCATCATCATCATCATCATCATCATCATCATCATCATCATCATCATCATCATCATCATCATCATTATCATCATCATCATCATCATCATCATCATCATCATCATCATCGACAGCATGACATCAGTGTTCAACACCGATGCTTCACTGCCTTACAACCATGATTTATTTGAAAGCCTAATTGTGAAGAAAAGAATAAAGGTGGACGGGGAGGGGACTTACTGCTGCCTTACTATTATCATTCCGAGGTGCCTACACCTCCAAACACTCATTCAGGCAATCTGGTTAGAAACTGACAACAAGATTGCCACTGACATCGGTTGGCAGCCATATCTTGCAGCGTCTCCAACCAGGCGCAGTGAGGATTACGCGGTCCCCATCCTGGAAGGGGAATAGCACCGACAGCACCCAAGCGTTTCGTGATTTCTTTCATACAATTCTGCCAGATCAAGGGTTGGCCACCTCTCTGCCACCTCTGCTACCATGCCATCCGAGGGAATAATGAGGGCTGGGATACTGCCAGGTTGCTCAAGCCTAGACAGGGAAGTCGAGAGACAGAGGTCGGGTTCGAACCACGGACCTTTCGGTCAGTAAATTCGCGCTCTAACCACTTGAGCCATCTCGGTAGGCGTGTAGATGGCCGCTTTAGATCGGCCAAATGGACACATGGCCACGTGAGGGGTTAGCAGTGAAATGGTCAGGTCTAAAGCAGAAGGTCCAGCAGATTGAAATTCACTTAACCTTCCCAAGCCCAGTTCAGCTACCCCTCTGCTTCCTACATTAAATTATTGAATGAATGAATTCATGTTACAGTCAAGCGGTACACACCTGAGGAGCGATCGAAATTCTCTTGGACCGGAAATCATCGGAGAAAGCTTTTCTGAGTGTCAATCGTCATAACCACTCCGTTGTCTGCAAAACTAAGTAACGCTAGTGGTTTATGTACATACATTCCAACAATTTGCATGAATACACAGTTTAGTACTGTGTCCATCGGTGATGCGTTCAACAGACTGAAAGATCCCTAGTCACCTGTAGCCAGTGAAGCTTGGTTTTTACAACGCTATGCCACAGAACTTTCTACTTGCACCTGCCATCCCTTCAATCCCACATCATCATCGGGCCACAAAGCTTACATCCATGCCATCGTCCGCTTCGTCTTGTGGGGCCGGCGTATGTCAGCCTGTTTCGCCACCGAATGTGAGAAGTACGAACTGATTGGTCGCAAAAGCCCAGTCAAATGAGTGTGGTGTGCTTCAAAGGGCCGTCCCATTAGCTTCTCTTCTTCACGCTTTAGGCCGGCTCCCCACATCTCGCCGTAAAATGACCACATCAGTATTAAAACTCAGTTCGGAAAATCTTAGCGTACTTGTTGGCAGTCATCGGGCATTATCGACTGGAAGTCGCACTTTCCGGCATGGATACTCATCATCATCATCATCATCATCAAAGACAGCAACATCAGTGTTGACACTGATGCTTCACTGCCGTACAACCATGAAGTTTGTCTAATTTCATATATGTATATATATATAATTATATATTAAAAGCCCTAGAGTGAGAAGAAGAGAAAAAGAGTGGATGAGGGAGGGGACCTAGTGCTGGCCTATGTCAAGCATTCTGAGGTGCCTACACCTCCAACCGCTCAATCAGACAATCTGGAAAGAAACTGACAGCATGAACGCCACTGACATCGATTAGCCGCCATTTCTTGCAACGTCTCCAGCCAAGCACAGGCGGGGTCACGGGGACCCCATCCTAGAAGGCGTACAACACCCAAACTCTTCATGATCTCTTTCACGCCTTTCTGCCAAGTCATGCGTTGTCCACCTCGCGGTTTGCGCCATGCTGAAGGAGGCACGGAGAACAACACTCGTCTCGGTAGACGGTGTTTCGGCATGCGTAGCACATGACCGAGCCATCGTAGTCGGTGGTGCTGGATGATTTCCCCAATTGAAGTACCTGCAGCACAACCAAATACCCGTTTTCTAATCACCTCGTGACTAACACGCTGACGCCATCCAAAACCAGCCACGCTTCTGAGGCAACGGTGGTCGAAAACTTGGAGATGCTTCATATCATCTCTCCGCAGAGGCCATGTCTCGCACCCATATTAACAACACAGCCCTCACTGTAGCCTGGTACACACGACCCTTAAGATCTAGTGAGATGCCTTTTTGACGCCACAAGTGACGCAAATTAGCAAACGTGATTCGAGCCCTTGAGATTCTTGCACTGACTTAATCAGACACACTTCCGTCAGAGCTAATACAACTACCACATCAAGCGGTCACGTGTTGATTGCCTCCTCATGTGAGGACTTCTCAATTGAAAAGTTGTAGACATGGTTGTGCACTGAACAGTTCCACGCCACATAAATTCAACAGGAGCCAACAACCAAAGATCCCTTGGGCGCAAAGACCATCCAGAAATGAGCTCATCCTAACGTTGGTTACCATGAGCTGATATTGCTCCACACACTCTAGGAGATAACCAGACTGTTTTACTCTCGACCAGCACCAGTCAATTCAAAAAGGTTGCTGATGCATGCAGCTTGCGTGCACATACCTCAATGATCCCAGGAAATGTAGAAGCTCATAATAGCTGCAGCTAATGGATTACCTAATTTTCGTATCTCTCTCGGTGATTGATTTGAGTCTCCATTGCATTAGCTTTCGTGACCCCACGCCATTTATATTCCCGACTTTTTGTCATTCCCTGGGATGGGAAACAATCGCGTTTCCCAGAATTGGTACAATTAGTCCCCCGTCCCCAAGTCCTCCATTACAGTGGAAATGAGCTTTGTCATTTGTCTCGATATATCAGTCGACTTGCACAAAAACAGCCATTGTCCTGCACCATCCAACTTTTGTGGCTGTGATCCGCGTTTAGTTTGCCACTAGGTTAAAAAAAGAACTTACGGATAGTTCACTGCTACAGAATCTGTGCAGTAGTAATGTGCAATGAATCGTTAGTGCTGCGGTAGCCAAAAGTCGCTAGTTTTGTAGCGTCATGGTATGTCGCCACCAGAAACGAGTGTTCGTTTGTAGGTCGTATTCGGTTCCAGCCAGTCCATACGTAACCTCAAGCATGCAGACGCTTGTGGATTTTATCCCTACATATTCAAGATTATTGAAGTTTCGGACGCACAAAGCTGCTACAGTGATTCACTTCATCCAATAAGGAGATCTGTTGCTGGGAAATTGTCCAATACACCGGGCTTTTTGTTAACCGAGTGCATGAGGCGCTTAACCCAAGAAAGTATCCTCATCGCCGGTGAGAGTTTGCCTTTCCTAGCTAGGTTTTCATGTTATCATTTTAGTAAATGAAGTAGAGATGAATGAAGCTAAAATGGGAAATTTCAGAACCAAAACGAGAGCAATACAACCCCGAATTGCCCTATGGTGACAACATTTCACACCGAAATAATGCTGTTCAGGCTTCATTGACGGCCTGCCCCCTGTTAGTCTACTTTGTGGACGTTTCTGAAGATGGTCACTCGTGCGAAGTTTGATTATGACACAATCAACCAATCAGCTCCGAAGTAATTCGAGGGCAATTCAGTCAACCAATCAAGTGCGACGAATTCAGAACACCAAGCACAAAGGATACGGCCCAATCAAAATGAAGGAACAGAACTGTCGAATCGAAGGCGCTCAATAAACAAACCAGATACAATGCAACTCAGATAAGAAAACCACCTCGGGACCAACCAATCACTTTAGAATTATTAGTAGATCGTTTAGAAACTATACAAATACAAGCAGAACAGAACGATGTCACCCATTCAACACGATCTCGATTGGTGATAAAACGTTTGCAATCGAAACGTTAAGCTCAGCGAGGAGACCAACAACTATGAATTACGTTTATTCAATAGAATAAATGACATACGAGCAACCTCATGTTCCGAATGGCGTCGTTCCGGACAAGTGTCCTGGTAATCCTCAGAGGTCAACTAGCCACTTATCCTCATGTACAACAAAGAATGCAGTTATGTGGGTCATAGTATGAACACTGTCCAGAAGGCAACGTAATTTTTGAGCCTGTAAGTGTGACTTACACCTGGGATTCACCTGAGGTTCAAACGAGACCCTATTAGATCTCCCGGCTAAGCCTAATTTATCGTTCAAGCATGCGAGAAGCTTAATGGAACTTTACGGGATGCGCATATTTGATGATTCATGAAAGGATAAGACCATTAGTGAGCTGTCAGTCTCTCCAGCATAATTTCCTTCTAGCGTTACTGCTGATCTCATAAGATTTGTTTTGAAACAGACGGATGAGGAGCTCCAATATACTGAAATTTTCGTACAAGATTTGTTAGGTCTTCTGTGACACTCAGCGAGCACAAGAGGAATTTTAAACTATTGAAGTTGTAGCCGTTAGGTGAGCCTGATCGATATTGAACATTTGTTGGCAAGACTTTGTTCCTTTCGGTCGTTCCATGTGAAAAACGAACGGAAACGCCTGAGACAACAGAATTCAGAAATCGATACGAGGGAGGTTTTTTTTAAAACGTTGTAGGCTAGACAGATCGATATGTAAATCAAATGCAGTAGAACACTGCTAATCATCAACCCGGCAGTTTATTCAGAATGGTTAGTCATTTAAACCCTTGAACAACAGCAATGGGCCGTTTCGCCATAAAACTACGCTCTTCTCTCGAACCGCCTCAGACCAAAAACATTGTTGCTTCATGAATTTCTAGAGTTCACTCACATTGATTAAGATGTCAATCTCAAATAAGTTACTAACCTTCCTGTGATACTAGTTTTAACCCCCAAGACCGGGCTTATTGACGTTATAGAAAACGCATTAAAACGCAAACAACTCAAAGTTTGTGACACGTTACTAGTTATAAGGCTGATAAGAATTTGCACCTATACTTTTCCCCTTTCGTGACTCCACGTTCTCAAACTCAGAAATGACTCGAAGTTCTCTGCTTCATTTAAGGCAATTGGCCATCGTTAACAAATGAGTTCGTGCAGGGTGTGAACTTCTAAAAGCAAAAAGTGCAAATCCATAGGACTCAATACCGCGGGATCATTAACCGGAACAGGCTATATCCAGGTGGGGCGAGGTGGCCCAATTGGTTAGAGCGCGAATTTACTGACCAGAAGGTCCGTGGTTCGAACCCTACCTCTGCCTCTCGACTTCCCGTGTCTAAGCTTGGGCAACCTGGCAGTATCCCAGCCCTCGTGCAACCTTCGGGTGGCAGGGCAGTTAGGCACCGAAAGGGTGCTACAGCTGAACGATATCCAGCTGAGTTAGCCGAATACAGTTGTAACACCCGGAGTTTTCTGTAAATCGTTAAGCGGTAATTGGCCTTCTAAGTGCAGTAACATTACGCAGAAATCCCCTGAAGCTTCGTGAGATCCGCACCCATACTGACTCCCGATAAGGTTGAAAGAGCTGAGCAGAGTTTCCATGACAACTTAGCTTCACTTACAAAACGAATTCTTAATTAAAGAACGCTTATACGTATACTGCTGAAAATCTCTAACTTATTAACTTAAAAGAAAAACTCATAGGAGGAATGAACCTTTGATATGAGATGTCGCCCTGGAGGAGCCAATCAATGTGTGGCCACGTGATGTAGATCCTGTGATTGAAGGATGCGTGACGCTTTTCCTGTTTGATTGCGGGTTGATCACACATCTGGTCAACCGTTCCTGGCCGAATGGCTTAGCGTTCATCTATTTGCCGGGAAGTTGCGAGCTCAAAATTCCCTGAAGACTCATAAAAATCGAATCATCTAGACAACTAAATTCACTTACAGAGTGAGTCTTGTGTTCAAACCTCGACTCGATACACCGTTGCGGTTTCTGTTATTCAGCGGTATGAGTTAAAACGGCAATTTCACTGCTATGAGCAGGTTGTGAAATAGCTCATTAACCCTCTATTACAGAATCCATCATCTCTGCGTGCATTGCGTAAACGGTTGAAGCAAAACGAATTTCAGCGACCTTGTGAGTAGTTTGTTTCAGTTCCCGCGGGTTATACTGCCAACCTCTGAGGAGGGTGACGATATGCCGACACCGTGGGTTCACAAAGCTTCCTATCATGTAATCAGAACAAATCACAAATTCCCCGTCAGATTATTTCACTGACAAGATTCCAATATATCAATAAGGTGTTTGTCTCTTTTTAGTTTTTGAAAAAGTTTGAATAATTCAGAGAACCTTTGGCTTTTTCAGATATCCTCCACGCTATTGTAATCGTAGCCTTTATTTCCACTGTTGTTCACCCGGTTCAAACTTGGTCATGAATTGTGAAGACTTTTACTGAATCGCCTTGCTTAGTTTTTACTAGAGTATTTATACAGATGAATTAGGGCCGTGACGATACCACGTACGTATATTCACAAAACGTCGTCGTATTGTCAGGCTGTCTAACTATGTTTTAGCCCGATAATCAAGCCATCGTAATACACAAGGTAAAACCGCGGTCTAGGTGGCAGACCACCCTTTCAGATTTTACTCTTGTTGACGCTCGTTACAAATAACTGATTTTTGTCACTGAACTACACCAATGCAAATTCAATCACAAATGTCTCATTCTAGCCAAGCTCCTTGAGATGCTCCGGAAGATTCTCATTGGCCCACGAAATCGTCCAATTGGAAACGAGCCGATACTCATTAGCCGATACTCACATTAGACTTCATCCTGAGTGGTGTACATGTCCTTGCTGGGATCACCACACGCTACCAGTGCGTACCAGCAACTGAGGTGGGTTCCAGTCACAGATAGGTGCACGAGCTCAGTTACAGCCGCTAGAGGGAGCCACAACGTGGGTGGAACATCAACGATCGATAACCCGTGCGCTTCTCGATACGTGCGCTGAATCAGTCTGCGTGGCGGAGTAAACAGACTGAGGGTGATGGATTACGGAATATACGCGGGTGACCGTGCGACGAAGGCCAAAAAACGATGTTTTTAGGAGGAGTAGCTGTGCAGAGAATAGCTATCCTTTTACCTTTTATAAAGCACTACGGTTTTCCAGACCCCCTCCAAATGAGACATCCGCGTCAAGGAAACATTTTTAAATTCCACGAATTCGCCTCTTTGTGACGAGAAGCGTGCCCAACAACCGATTTATTAAGTAATCGAAAATATTGCACTGCGGTAAATCCTAAAAAATCAATACTGTTTTTTTGAAGCGCATCGAAATATTACAGTGTGTTTTGGGCGCTACCGCCAGCAAGTTTTCTGTTTCTCTCTCAATGACTTTAGGATTGAAAATCAGCAGAAATGTGGACTACTAGTTCTCTGAGCGAAATACACTCATTTGTAAACAAATGTGGTTTTGCGAGAGACTCTGCCGGAGCCCAGTTGAATCTCTCGTTTATGGTGTTCTGAAGCAACTGAATGTGCTGCACCAGGCCGCCTCATGTTTCAGTTGGTACGATATTCGAGATAGCGCGGTACATGTATAGACGCAATACACTACTCATAACGTTGCTGAAAATTCCTCGACAGTCCACGACCGGTTTCACCCTTTCTTGGACCTCATAAGCGAGAGATTCCGCTGGGTTCCAGGTGAGTCTCCTGCAAATTTGTTTTCAAATAAACAGATTTCGCTAATTTCGTACAATTTGGATTCAAGTAGAACATAAGTTTGACGGAAACTCGGGGACTGCGCCTACTTGATAAGCCCCAAAAAGAACGAAACCTGTCATGGGCTGTCGGAGAACTTTCAGCAACTTTATGAGTATTGTATTACGTCTATACCAGTGTTCTGTTTTTAGTCGAAAAAGGGTTGGCCAAATTTGTTTCTGAAAACCTCTTATCCGTGCCTTGCGCTCGCATATACTACAGAGTTCCTCGTGAATTTAAAACGTTTCTCACTAAAATCAGCCTCCACTGACATCCAGACAACAGCGCATCGTGCTCTATGCTGAACTGGAAAGCATGATTTCAAAAAAGTCCTCTGATCAATAACAGTCAGGCAGAGTACCCACTAGCTCGAACATTGGAATGAAGCAAGTAGAGTAGTATATATCGATCAAAAATATGGGTAAACTTCCGTCTGGTGAAAATCGATAATCCCTTGTTAAGACCGATAAAACCAAGTTGTCTGATAGATCACATGACGCATGGACAAAACACAATATAGAGATTGCAGTTAGGGCTTGCGGCTGATTGTACCGAAGATGCTCAGTGCAAGTTTCTGCTTTATAGGATGTTGATATCGGAGGGATAAAATCTGTATAACGTCTTTAACCCACAGACACTATTTTGAGTAGCACACACCTCAAACAACTTTTCCACGTAGCCATCCTATTGGAAAAAAAGCAGACGCGATATTTAGGACACACTTATACGGACCTGACGTCACCTATAACGGGCCTCTCTAAATGAAAAGGGACCAACACTTGGCGCACAAATCACTAGTCGGATGAACAAAAAAACACTCCGGTCGGATCCAATTATACCGGAAGAAGCGCAAGGAAAAAACAAACTGTTGAATCCAACGCCCTTATGTCACTTAAGACCACCTTAAGGTCACCTTCTATGTTACAGTTATCTTCAAGGGCCGTTGCTCGTTCTTCAGGTTTAACTTGCTTTTCATATCATCTTCGTTATGCGTTAGATAAAACTAATCTGCCTCGGGCAATGCGTACAACCACGGGGCGAGCTTAGATCAATCTATTTTACACAAGCTTTGCGTAACCGATTAGTAGGCGGCAAATTGTCTCGTTGCCTGCTCATGACTTCAGAAGTCTTGCAAAGCTTGCACACACGTCACGATGATCGTTCCGCTGTAACACCCTTTCGATGCCTAGCTGCCATGCCACCCGAAAGAAGCACGAGGGCTGGGAGACTGCCAGGTTGTCCAAGCCTAGACAGGGGAAGTCGAGAGGCAGAGACCGGGTTCGAACCATGGATCCTCCGGTCAGTAAATTCGCGCTCTGACCACCGAGCCATCTCGCACCCCCCCCACACACACACACAGACATCGTCCCACACATCATGACCCCACATTTACTAGGAATATCGGATTTGATCACGTGGTACATGAGTCACAAAGAGATCTCACAGTGGTGTGCCAAAAGGTCCGATATGTAGTCCAATGAAACCTTAAAATCGATCCTCTGGCCAAATGAGAGCAACTCAGATGAATTATTGTCAATTCACGGCCCACTCATCAAATGTCGCTAACATGCATCGGCTCTAGCGGAGCACATCACAATCCAACTTGTATCGACTAACTCCCTAGTCAAGAAACATTCAGCACTCAACAACGACAACAGGGCAATGGTTTCAAGCAATGGAAAGGCTCCTTTTGGAAATAATCTCTTTCCTAAATGCTTTTTTGGGCAAACGTTTCTGAATGAACCACATTCTTCCCCATAAATATCTAATAAAACCCCGATCCAGGGGTCTGTGAGGATCGTTTATTGTTCAGATCAGACCATCTGGTGCTTACTCGACAACAGTTTGCTTGTCTGAACTGATCAGTATTTGGTTGGAACAAAAATCACAAAATCTGTTAGTGGTGAACGATTGATAAGGCTACTCTAGTTTGTTTGCACAGACGCAAGAAATACTGTCCACAGATTCATTGGGACAAACGAAGATGGCTGTGGATGATATGCCAGCGAGTTTAGTATGAACTATATGATAATACAATACAATACAATACAGTACAATACAATACAATACAATACAATTTGACTGTCTGAACAAATAAGCGTCTGGTCCTCATACCCCTGTCTCCCCCACTGTTCAATCCTTTCCAAGTTGATTTCGATACATTTCGCGCTGATGAAATGTCGATTTTCCGTTGCACCGATTCGCATTTATGATAAGACTTCCAGTACTGACAAAGCGTTTGCAAACCAACTGCTAAGACTGGTGAATGAATCAGTGGTCCTTCAAACTAGTTCTCCTACATATTTGAGAAACGCGGCAAAATGGCAAGACTGAAGCAAATTTAAAACACAAAAATTGGGTTAAAACGCAGTGTTAGTATCAGTACAAATGTCATTCGAACAGCAGGGAAATCTCAGGCTTTTAGAAAAGGCATGTGGGTCAGCGTGCAACAATTCAAACCGGCTAGCCTCCCCTGTGGCTTGGATCGATAAGTTGAGACAAGTTGGACGATTTGAAATATCATCTGTGGACTGACTGTATGCAACGGCTTGATAGGATGACGTCAGTTCCTGAGAGTTTAACCCGCTCAGTTTGTTACCATCAGCTCTCAAAAAACAGCCAGTGCCTTGAGAGTTTGTAACGATGCTTCACACGTGCAAATTTAAGAATGGATTACCGTCTGACAGATCATTATCGGCAACTTGTCTTCGTTCTATTCAGCCGCGATCATAATCGCATTGCAATTCCATAACATTTTATAACTAGTTCAGTTAGAAAATAAATTATGAATCACAGTTCAATGAACACAACCGTCAACTTCTGGACCAGAAGAACAGTCGGAGGTCTTTGTGGTTGACTGTTGGATACTTGATATGGATGTGGCCAGTCACCCTCTTGACTAAAATTCACAGCTCGATACGCCATATATGCATGGAGGTAAAATGGAGCTATGTAGGTTCCGTGAGGTCGACCCAAAACGTCGATGTAAACTTTATTTTTAAAAATGATTATATTAGGATAAAACCAAGCTTGTGGCACTCCCGGCCCTTTGAAGGCTGCTACGAACGTAAACCATGTTCAGCTCTCCTGATTGAGCAAATTAGAGGAAGAAATCACGTTTATTATCCCCCTTTGTAGAATACTTCGACGTACTCAGGAAAGCCCAATAGAGTGACGCGCAAAATCACAAGCCAGAAATTGTGGATTCTTGAGATTTATCAATGAAATGCGGTACTACATGTATAAAATGCGTAACAAAAGGGTTACAAACCTCAAATTATGGGGGTTTAAAGAAAGCCCGGAGAAGACGGCAAATCGATCTTAGTTAGCGACACACGCCTGTGCACAACACGTGGTAACGCAAAACTGTCAAAAAGCGCGCGTAAAAATAATCAAACAAACTGGTTCGACATGTCAAGGGTTAAAAGTTCATGAGGGGTTACAAATGTACATCGAGTCTATGAGGTAGAGGCAGTAAACAGTGGGCTCAGACAAGCGAAGAAAGGGAAAGTAAGTACACCCTTATTATGGCCTGGGTCTTCAGTGAAAAGCCAACTGAATGAATTTCGAAAGAAAATTGTTCTCCTGCTACTAACCCACATACGAGAACTTCCAACATGAAATAATTGCACATCCGCGGTGTTTAGTTTCGTTTTATTTCAATCTGATATTCCGTTTTTCATTATATTCCCGTTGTGAAAAAAACAGACTAGTTTTCCTGTACGCAAAAATAGATAACGGTAATAAAGTTGTTTTGCCAGGTGGCCACCATTTTATTGCCCTCACATGAAATATCGGAAGAAAAGGTGAAAACACTGCTTCAGTTGCAGCAAACTTGGAACACATCGCCTGGTTTTTATCTCCATGGTAGCCATAAAATGCTCAAAAAAAAACAAAAATAGGGACTGTTTTCCCACACGAGCTTATTACGCTTGTACGATTTATTGGAAATTGCAATGTTTTGTACACAACGTTTCTTTCGGAACTCGCCAGTTGTGTAGATGTATTCTATCACACAATTTGTGGTGACTATCTGAAACGAAACAATTCAAACAAACCATTTACTGGCCTGGAAAAAAGTCTAGTCTTGTTTTCACACTGTACTTGTTTCCATCAGGCTCTATGGTGACCCTCTACACTGATGATACTAAACAACTTACGTATGTCGAAGCACACATTCCGTTCCGATTTACGCGCTCACAGACACATTTCACATTGTTTGCCTGGCTTTTTTACAACCCTCTGACGTACCTAGTTTTGCTGGGGGCAACTAACAATAAGCGCCCGATCACGTGACCTGGCCCAATGAAGCTGCCTGACGCGTAACGGTCGTTTCTTCTAGGCACGGACAGCAGAGATAATAACAGTCGGATTTGGTTAGGAAATGATTAGAAACGGAGTAAAAATGTCAAATCTATTCAGTTTATTTTTTTTGAAAAGTGATGACGAAAATCGCTTGGATTAGAAGGACAAGTCTTCACAGAGAAAGATAAAAGTGTATTTCTGAAGTTCGCCTAGCTACAAGAATATATGATTTAACATTTGGAAGTTGAGAAGGAAACATATTCAGATCATACAACGACAAAGTATCAGTTTGGTGTTCTCCATTAAGATTATTGATCAAATCGCGAGAGCAATCGAGTAGATGTGGTATTTGGTTACAACCAAATTCGACACGGCAAATCGCTTGAGCGTTGTGTTCATCATACTTGGATCGCTCGAGGCGACCAAAAGTTTTGGCAATAAAACTGCGTTCCAATGTGTAATTTTTTCTCACAAACGCCAGACCAATTACGCTTCGGTCGTGTAAGTCGAATCAGTCCGTGTCAAAAAGCCACGTGCAGCTGTTTCGTCCTTATTGGGAACAATCAGCTCTGCAAACCTTACTGCTCTCCAAGCGAATTCGAACCTCCCGGCTAGCGTTTGAACACTCAACCGTTAGGCCACGAGGACGTGATCAGCAGTGTGATCAACTGTGATGTCATTCATCCTCCAGTCACGGAATTCACATCACGTGGTCACGTGCTAGCTCTTCGAGTGACAATTACTCAGACAAGAGGTTCAATCTCAGTGTGAGTCGCTCTTCCTCGTGAGCTAGGTGCGGTGTTTTTTTTCGCTAGTTTGAGGAGATGTGCGAAGTTTTCAGTGGAGAAGAGGCAGATGTTTGTATCGTGAAAAATAATCAACCACATGGATCATGATAAAACACAGTAATAGTAAATCAGCACATGAATATGAGGAATTTTTCACAGCATCAAATGATCTTTCGAGGGCCAAGCCAGAATAAATTTGTATTTGCTTATGGTGGGTTGATACAATCACGCGCCACATGAACACGAAGAAAATTCCAACTTTGACGTTACACTCAGGGACACATTCTTAACTGTTTCACACCCTCACATGACAAAAAAATATTTCATGATTCGATTAAGATTGGAGACTGCATCATTCTCGCTCCCACAGAGTTTAGACAGCTCAATTAAGCACCAACCTGCTAAACCACACAGAACGCACGCTTTGTCTTGGTATTCCGGATGCGTTGTCGGTGCATCAAAGTTTTAGACGTGTTATTTGAGATGGAACGATTCTGTTTACTTGTGTCAATCACAGCCTTGATGAAACGTCGCATTACCGATTTCTCAGACATGTTAGTGATGGTCACATGCAACTATCAACTACTTTCGCCGGCGCTTTCGCCATGCAACATCGTCGAACTGGGCAAATAGATTAACAGCCACCCGATTTACAACCAGTTACCGCACCCTAGCTACCAATGAAGTGGAGAGAAAGGGGATTTTTTTTTGGAAATTTTGCCCTGTAAGTGAAACCATTCTATCATGAAAAACCGAAAATCATTGTACAATTGCTTCATCCTCATTGGAAATCATCGACAGTGCGCTTTCCGGGGAGTCTCTAGACTAGTAGTTTGAATCGTTCGCCCTGTGGCCATGTTTACCTCACACTTGGACAGGAGAGGGCGCCACACATTCTTCAATTACGGATACCAAATCAGGTGGTCACTTATTGACCGGCTGCTCGAGTGAAAACGTTCAGATGGAATTTCCACTCCACTGGGTGAATTTTGTTCTTTCTTTTCTCCTGCATGTCCAGGACTCCTTGTAGATACACGAGTTTTTTTTCTGGGCAGCTGCTCTTCTCATACACATAGGTCACCAACACTAAACAACTTGTAGTTTACAGCATTGCACATGACGCCTGTGGTGATCCTCCTATTGTCAGTTCACTTTATCTTCGAAACTTGACGCTGATTACCTTCATTTTTGGAATGGTAGGCACATTAAACGAGGAAAAGACACTTGGTGGCTTAGAGTCAAGCCCCATCTGAAAATCCCAGTGGAAGTGGAGATAACCAAAATTCTTTCCATGCATTAAAGATCGAACTGGTAGCTTTTTCTTTAACGATAGTGTCATGGGACAAGAGAAAGCCTGACTGTCGAAAACCACAGTCGGGTTTGCCAAAAACGAATCCATTGGTTGGAATGGAAGACAAATGCTCATGAAGCCGACACAATTTTAAGCACGTATTTTGGGAGCAAATGAGACTGGAAATTCCGCAAGAGAACTGGGTCATTTTGTGCTAAAAAGCGACCTGAAATCAGTATACAACCATTGGTCCTCTTCGGACCACGTCTAACAGCCTATGAAGTCGTAGCACCTGAAGATGGCCGATCCGGAGGGAGGGCGATGTTGAGTGAAACTCAGATGGGTCATACGGAAGTAGTAAGCTGATTTACAAGTGAGAGAAACGGTCTGGGTCTTGCTGCAAAAGCCACTGAATAAAACGAAAGAAAGAATATTTGACGGTAGACTGAGTTCGCGGATAAGTTGGGTAACGTGAGAAAACTGTATGGAACTTTGAAAATTACTAGGTGGAGGAAAATTGACTTAAATTTGCTTAAATTTAGCATGGTTTGGAATTCGAAGTGCTGACAAGTCTATTATGAGTAGTGGCTAGAATATGCCGAAAAGAGACCCGAAATATCATACCAATTCAAAGTAGTCTTGATAAAATCGTCCGGTTCCATGAATAAGTTCACTTTTGTTGTTAGTGAACTCCGTTGCTCCTGATGACCCGGCGAATAAACTAAACACCGCCCCATACAGAGAGAGAAAGAATGTTGTATTTGAATTCGATAGTATAGTCGGCTCAGAGACGTCGGCAACTGCGTAATTCTTGACTGTTTTATTGATAAAATGAGCTTGATATACGCACTACAAAAGACACCAACACTTGCTAACTTGCGTGAAACACAAGTGAGCCTGGATAGAAGTCAGCTGTAAGGACAATCTTAGACCACGGTCGCCAGACTTGGCCCATCCGACCTGAACACACTTCAACTTTCTCAAACGTTGAATCATCGATGACATATTCTTAGGTCTGATTAAACCAAGACACTTTGTCTATCAGCCTGTCAAAGTTTCTTAGTGTCCTACGTCATTTGCACCGAGCTGCAATTGGGAGAATCCTAAATAAGACCCTGTGATAAGTCAAAACTCGTTGACAACGTCCTATCTACTTCTTGTGAAGCGAAAGCATTCAGATTTCCGAGTCAGTGATAACTGGAGAACATCAGACCTAGGGCAGGGAGACCATCACACGCGTTCAAAAGGCATACAAAGCACGGACCTAAACAATCCCGTATCCGAGTGCATAAGTGCAGAGGTCTTATAAGATTTAGCGAATGAAGCTTTCTCCCAAGAAGTGCAAGTTCATTCCAGCTAAAGAATAGAGCAGTTTGCAGTTGTGGAGCGTGTTCAGCATCGTTGAGGAGCAAGTTAATCACGGCGAACTCTCAGCAATACCCTGAAGTATGCAGGTAGATTTGGGGCCGTTGCATAGAGCCAGTCCTCATCACAAGCAGGTTGGAGGTTGAGATATTTGAAAGTCAACGTAACGATCCATCAAGAGGTGCAAAAGGTCAATGTTCTGTCCTTTTATCAAACTGAGTAACGGCCAGCCGGATTCTCCAGCACACTGACTGTAGAAAAAAGTGTCTCAGGACACAAAACTGATTCGGTGGCTGAATTTAGCTAGCTGGTTTAAACAAGTTCTGAGCGATTTACGTACCAGTCACTTTTATAGGACATGCGATTTAGGGCATTTTTCGAATGCATAACCGCTCCTCAGGGAACGAAATCATGGACTTTCCCAATGGAGTTAGGCGATCTCTTCAAGATGGCATATTCTGTAGATATCTGACACGGCTTAGCAGTGGACACCTTCTGGAATGTCCCTCTGGAGAGATTACCAAGTGCAACGCTGAAATGTGAGTTCGCCCATCCATATCATCCGCGTACGATGGCACCATGGGGTTCAAATAGAAGACCTGCGCGAGCTCACCACTTTCAAAAACGAAGAGCATCATTACGACGGCAGTATTGCGAGAGTATGGTGCGCATTCCTAAAGTGCGAATTGCAACGCGCGCTTACAAAAACCAGTTCGAGGTGCGCACAAAATTCACTCATCACTTACCTATGTTAGTGAGTAAGTGACTTCACCAGAAAGGATCACTACCCAGAAGAGACACCAGGTTCCATCCCTCTGTTGTCGTGGTTCTCACGAGTTAGGTGACCGTTGCTAATCCCGTTAGCAGATTCGGAATTTCATTCTGCAAGATGAGCGGACGCTCCATGTAGCCAGTTATATTTTACCAGGTAGAAAGGTAAAAGGTAAACTTGACTTGGAGTTGGTATGGCGTTTGCCATGTATTTCTGGGACTATAGGAGTGTTTCTTCCACTTAAGAGGTTCCATGATTTTTCATGAAGGAGATAGACATTCGGCTGTACCGGACTGGTTCCGATGTTATTCATCGGTATGGGTTGGACTAATCACCTACTCTAGTCTGTGATTCTGTTTGAACATATATATTTTAGAGAAATACACTCATTTGCAAACAAATTTGGTTTTGCGAGAGGCTCACCTAGAACCCAACTGAATCTCTCGTTTGTGATGTTTTCAGGCAACTGAATGTGCTGCACCAGGCCGCCTCATGTTCCAGTTGCTACGATATTCGAGATATCGCGACACATGTATAGACGTAATGCACTACTCATAAGGTTGCTGAAAAGTCTTCGACATTCAGTTGGCTGGAAACATCACAAACGGGAGATTCAGTTGGGTTTCAGGTGAGTCTCTCGCAAAAACCAAGTTGATTTGCAAATGAGTGTATTTATTGAAATCAGTCCAATTTGGGTTCAAGTAGAACATAAGGTTGATGGAAACTCGGGGACTGCGCCTACCTGATGAGCCCGAACTGGAAGGGCGAAACCGGTCGTGGGCTGTTGAAGAATTTTCAGCAACCTTATGAGTAGTGCGTCACATGTATATATACATATATATTAGTTTTCCAATGTCTTTTGCTTCCCTACTTCTAACTTTTGTGTTTAGCGGCGTTCGTTCGTTTGTTTTACCCACTTTGTTTATTTGACTTTGAGGTCACCAGATCATTTCCGGCGAACCTTCTGCGCACGTGACTGTCTGGAGTGTTTGAACGGGTTTTTTTAGTCTTTACAATTCAATTGGATCACCCGTTGCAGATGAGTACTAACTGTCGATGTTTGTATGGCGTTATGCTTTAATGTTTTACATTAGTAGTAAAGCATACATGACCAGTTACGCATTCGGTTTGCATATACATTTGTAGGTCCTGGTGTCACCTGGTGTCACTCAAAGATGCCGTTTTAATTAAGATAGCTGGCGTTATTGCGTTACTGACTTCGTAACCTGGTAATCAGCACCAAGGTCACTATCAGAGGTATTCGGATGGCGTGTAATCTCGCGGCTTTTTTTGGGCGGGGAACTTTTCCGCATGTTTCGAGAGCACCGCGGAAGTAACATTTCATTTTGCAACTAGTTCTGTCGACTTAGTGAGGTGATCGGTACCGAGTCAAACAAAACCAACAACCGGCCACCTAGCTCAATATGCCGAATAAAAAGTTTCCTGTTGTCCCTCTACACAAATTCCAATCAATTATTGACTGTTGATTGGCAGCTGGCTTGCAAACCGTTTCGTCGCCATGCGAGGAGACCATGACAGTGCGCTGAGGGGTGCGTAAGTCTCTCAGTTCTGTTTGCGCTTATACGTCCCCCCCTCCTTGCACGCAGGCTAAGCTCGGAGGATCGACCAGGAAATAACCCTACCCAAACTACTAACGTCTAGACATATTGTAAATCTCAGTCAACTTCGTACTTGGAATATTTTGTGCGAATCGACTGAAAAAAAACATTTTCTCAGATCTTTGTGTGTGATTCGGACTGGCTTAGCCATAAGAACTTGGGAATGAAGTATTGTGTGGTATACTGAGTTTATTCGATATATATATATATATATAATACAAATTTAATTTATTCACATTGCTGGTCAAGCGAACGGTCGAGTGTTCAAACCACTGACCGAGAAGTTAGTGGTTTCGAGACTCCTCGGAGTCTCATGAGATGTGCATTGCTGGACGGAGCTTCTCGGTTTTTCAGCATAGATTGGATTCACATGCCAGACGGAATCTAATGCCTGTTGACCGAACGTGGCAGTGGCTCACAAATGCCGCACCACTGGATCGCGAACTGACCAAGGAACATAGCACAAACTAAGGATTGGTTTCTTCCGTATATTCAGACATGTACACATGCCAGCAATCATGCTGCATTAACCGTTTGGTGAAGAGGGCTTCAGTATTTGACCTGTTCAGTCCGCATTCCCGGCCATTTTGAGCTAACCAGTGTTCAGTGATTGAAACGTGTTTCGTGTTACTGAGTGAAATTCATTCACATGTGCTTAGAAACCAGTCATAACGATACATCAACACCGTAAGCCGTACTCAGTGGTTGAGTAGGAGGATTTACATGAAGTAATGCATTCGCTGGGTTTGGCTACTATAGTTAGTAGTGTAATTTAATACCGAACTCCAGTAACCACTCTCCTTGGACACCGGGTCGATCCCACAGTCCACGAAGAAAAAACGCAATGAAAAACGAATTCAAGATTTTGGGTGAGAGTTCTTAGACTGAATTCTGGGCGAAGGAGATAGCTGGTCGGGCGATGTCGCATAGTTTTCAGCAGCAGTTTCCGTTGGAAGGTCTGGATAGCCAGAAGATGGGGCACACTGTCGACCAGGATTGGGAACTTCAATAAGTCAACTCGCACTCTGACAATGTGCAAACAATCAACATGACTTCCTGAGTGCTAAACAGCAAGGTCAGATAGCTGAAAAGCAACCCAGAACGCCCGAAACCTACTGAGACCCTAAAACCCCATCAAAATCTCAATAGGAAAGCCGGCAAGCATCCAGGCCAATCAATCAATCATTCAATCAATTAAGCAACAGCCTGGATCGATGAGAGTAAAATTCAAATAGCGTGAGGTCCCTTGAAGGTGTGTTGCACCCGCACGCACTCGCTTGTTCGCGATAAACCTGTTGTGTTCCTTATTGGTGAATCTTTTTCCGGCACTAGGCATTGGAGCGGGACAGTGCTACAGTCCCAAATCAGCTAGCTTTGAGGAATCCAGTATCCCAAATCCTAACAGTAGTTGGATAATGATCACAGAAGCGAATAACATGGGATACACTGCGAACAAATAAACCGGTAACATAGAAATTCCACTCGTTTACCTTAGAAAAATGGGAGCACAAACTTGAAGTGAACAACCGCACCGATGAAAATTGTGGGCTGGTTTTATGGGGAGTCGCAGTACTCTTTTTGTTGATTTTTCGTCCAGTTGGTCGGTTTTTGTGTACAACAGAACTAGATGTTTGAAATACGGTCTCCTGTCTATGTAACGACAATTAGCACGACGATGCTATCCGCAATCACCATCAACATCAGCATAGACACTGACGTTTCCTTACCGTAAAAGCACAAAGCTTGTGGAATTACAGTTAAATCCTTAAACCGAAAAGAAGAGAACAGAGCGAATGAGGGGGCGACCTGGTGGTGGTCTGTCGCAAGCATTCTCAGGTGCCTACATCTCCAAGCGTTCAATCAGACAATCTAAGAAGGAATAAACATCAAAAAGGCCACTGAAATTGACTATCGGTCGTTACTTGCAGTGTCTACACAATACTATCGGTTAGCTATTCTTCGTTTTGAAGTAGGCTTGGTTTGAATCAGTTTTATGCAGTTCTAGTGAGTGTGATAGTAGGCGGTTTGAGGAGGAGCAAAATGGCTGAGCGCTATACACAAAGCTACGAATCAGGATGTTTGGACTATAAATATTACTAGCATAAGAAAGTTTAACTCACCATTTACTAGTGATTAAAATCAAATCACGCATAAAAAAAAAACAGAAAGCTTCAGCGAGAAGACCCCCGGAAAACTTCATAAGGTAGAAAAAAGAACAATATACTTGTTCCTGAGAAAGTGGAACAAGATCAAGAAAACCAGATATTCGTAGTGCACTACTCATAAGGCTGCTGAAAATTCTTCGACAGCCCACCGCCGGTTTCCCCCTTCCAGTTCGGGCTCATCAGGTAGGCGCAGTCCCCGAGTTTCCGTCAACCTTATGTTCTACTTGAACCCAAATTGGACTGTTCTCGAGAAATACACTCATTTGCATATCAATTTGGTTTTTGCGAGAGACTCACCTGGAACCCAGCTGAATCTCCCCTGCACCAGGCCGCCTCATGTTCCAGTTGCTACGATATTCGAGATATCGCGATACATGTATATACGTAATGTACTACTGATAAGGTTGCTGGAAACATCACAAACGAGAGATTCAGCTGGGTTCCAGGTGAGTCTCTCGCAAAACCAAATTGATTTGCAAATTAGTGTATTTCTCGGAAAACCAGATATTGTTGTTTGTAAAAGTGTATCAAGACAAGATGAGGAAAGTCGTAGTCATCGTTAGAAGCTCAACGAAATCTAATCTGTCATGCGTTCACTCACCCGTTGTTCCCGTTTTGTCACATCCCGTGCGTGACACTTTGAATGGCATACTGTGCGTATCCAAAGCTAAACAATAGGAGGACAAGCAAACTCCAGTGAATACACGCAAAGTAGTCTCTGAAAATAGACTGAACGCCAAATAGCTGGAGGCAGTGGTTTACCTTTAGCTTCGTATCATTCATTCTACCTACAGTTGTTGCATCTAGCATTGTGAGGTTTTCCCTGTCAAGACGCATCAGACCTGGCAGTCCCCTGTGATAAGTCGTTAGAATTTTGTGCGTTTATTTGCGTAGGTAAACCATGGGAAAACTTTGAAAATAGTCTGAAGTTGGAGATTTTGTAGACAACGATTAGATGGACCAAACGTAATCCCGGATTTTCCTGCGTTTGGATTGGAATCAGCATCATGACGAGCGACATAAAAACCTGAAAGTTTTTGTTTTTGGCATGCCCATATGTACGACATTCCCTCTTCTAGTGAGCCACCTCCCACATGCGATAACCCTAGTGGAGTCCGAAAAACAAGCCAAAATGACCCACCAAATCAATTCAACAAGAAGAAGGAATTTCTCAGAACGTGACAACGAAAGTGTTGTGAGGAAATACTTTTTGACCACTATCCAAGGTCACGTGTTTTGATTGACCGTTACCATATTCCGATTACCTGAGAAATGAACGGATAGCTAACCGATCGGAGCGTACGAACCGATGAATAAACAGGCTATCACTCGCTTACTACGACGGCAGTTGTCAGCTCATTGTAGCACGTGGGATGAACTGGTGGGGGCTGTTGGACTTCAACATGGCAGTCCCCAGTCTACTTAGGCTGAATTTGACATTGCCAACCTATTAAGAGAGAGGAGGGTGATTTGACCGTTTGGCACAGTTATGTCGATATACTATCCGGCACCGAGCATGATCTGACTGCATACTTAGTTCCCCTTGCGGGGAAATGACTTTCTTGTCGGACTTCTTTAATTAGTATGTTCAAAACGCATGGAACGGGCCGTTACTGCACATCAGGACGTATCGGACATGCGGATCTGAAAGGATAACTACTTGTAAAGTGTAAGCTGGTTCTGTGGATCAACCTTTGACCGCCATGCATACCGAGAAGGCCATCCATCCGAGTGAACAACAGCCGTCCAAACAGTTCAAACCATATCAAACCAAGGCCGGAATAGCTGAGGCAGATACTGTCAGGCTGCATGACCCAACGGAAACGTGAGACCTACCTTGATCCACACCAGTCGTCTGCACGTGTTTGTTTGCCGCCCTGCCTACACGGATAAAGTCAAAATTTGCCGCAAACAAAAAGGCCCCTCATTCAATCCACTGCTGAATGCAGCTCAGCTACCGAACCCTTGCTAACCGATCCGGTTGGCTGCTCGTTTTGAAATGTCAAAAATCCATTCAGCCGTATTTGGGTTGAAAACCACAACAACAGTTGTCATCATCACCGTGATCAGCTACCAAACAAATATATTTGGCAAGGTACTCATATCCATCCCGATTGATCAGCTCACCTGATTTTTGTGTAACTTTAGTTTTGAAAGTCGAGGTCGATAGTCCAAAATGAGCATGAGAACGTGGGCATTATGAGTTGCTTTATCCTATGTAGACCTGTATTCATGCTTCCCGGAGGTAAGTAGAGACCGAACAAACCATGGGCTTGTCAGCTGGCTCAGTAATTTCAACCATTGGTGGTTGATCAGGTGACTATTGATCTGTCCACCTGGTTTGGTATTTGGCTTGCGTTACCAAGCAAAGACGAACCCGAGCTAGCAACATGTCGACACACTGACAATTCCGTGAACATTGTGGTAACAGGTTCGAAAGACGGAAAATAAAGTCTGAGTGTTTTTTCTTATCAAGAGGTGCTATTCAACATGGTGTTAGCAACTTGGCCAGTGGAAACAATCTACGCAGTTGATTTGTATCGGATTCATGTGACATCCTTCCAAATGTGTTTCTGATGCGTAGGCTAATCGGAAGAGTTACTTTTACCCCATGTATCTGCAAACTGGATCAGTGCTTCTGCACTTCTGATCTGTTTTGGGATAATCTTCAAGGTCATACAACAGTTGGAGCAGCAAGAGTAACATTTTGCTCCTAAAGGCAGTAGGAAGGGTAAATGCGCCCTTTAGCCACGCAACAGCCGGGAAAATTGTTTTGTGTCACAGTTCAGCGCAGGAGCTCTCAATCCACGATATTCTCAAACTTCACACGTCTTCTAACGAAGGCAGTTTGTTAGACTAATAGGGTGTTATTTTTTCTCCCCAAGCACTCACTCTAAAAAAACTAGCTGAAGCTCCACAGTATTTGAAATCATCATCTACTTAAGATTAGTTATAACAGTAATAGTAATAATGATACATGCTCTAGTTTGTCTTATTTCCAACTTACTACTTATGAGTAATGTACACGAATGGTTTCGAATCCGTCCGGTAGAGCAAGAAGCCAAGACCAATGCACAGCTCAAAACAGCTTGGGCATCACTTTGTCTATCAGCCTGTCAAAGTTTCTTAGTGTCCTACGTCATTTGCACAGAGTTGCAATTGGGAGAATTCTAAATAAGACACTGTGATAAGTCAAAACTCGTTGACAACGTCCTATCTACTTCTTGTGAAGCGAAAGCATTCAGATTTCCGAGTCAGTGAAGAGTTCAGCCAGTGTGCTTTTAAAGTTCCAGTTTATCTGAGTTACAACAGTTGTGGAACCTTAAATTTCTCTCAACTTTCATGGTTCCTAAATTTGTTTGAACCCGCATTGCACTCGACTAGTGATCTGGGAATGCAAAAGCCTTGGAAAAAAACTAAAAAACCTGTTTCCTGCAGCCAGCACAAAGATCATCTCCATTTTAGTTCTCCGATACACTATTCTGTACGTCTGTCCATCCGCGTCGTTCTGTGGAACCCACATTGGACAATCTGTTCTGCACGGTTCCTCGTTGCACTCTTCCTCTAGGTTAGAATTCACATTTTTCGTTCGTCACAATGGCTATTTATAGATCCGTTATCTAAAAGCTGGGGACATTTATTGCTTTATTCCAAATTGCAAATCGGGACGACTCTACTGTATCCTCGAGCCAATGAGTACTGATAAGCATGTCATTCTTTTATGTACACTCTGCTTGTTGCACACGGAAGACGGAGACGTCGCCTCTTCGGTGAATATGTTTGGTTTGTTAACTTGGAAGAGAGGGAAATTGATTTAACAAGAACGTGTGTGTGTGTGCGGATAGATTTGTTCGTGTTGTTGCTTCTCCGGATGGAAATACTGACGACTGATTGCACAGAAAATGCCGCTTTTGAAGTTGATGCGAAATAACTTCGCTGAGTTTGAAAGAAGCTATGAATTCGATAAACACACTCATTTGCAAATCATCTTGTTTTTTTTGCGATAGACTCACCTGGAACCCAGCTGAATCTCTCGTTTGTGATGTTTTCAGGCAACTGAATGTGCTGCACCAAACCGCCTCATGTTCCAGTTGCTACGATATTCGAGATATCGCGATACATGTATATACGTAATGCATGACTTACTTTGCGGCTCAGACACAAACAGGATTTAACACAAGTTCGCATCTCCATAGAAACTCGCAAGATGCGTACGGAGATGATCCCGATCAGGATGAAACAGACATACGGTAAATACACTCATTTGCAAATCAGTTTGGTTTTTCGGGAGACTCATCTGGAACCCAGCTGAGTGTATCGTTTATGATGTTTTCAAGCAACCGAATGTGCTGCAACAGGCCGCCTCAGGTTTCAGTTGGTACGATATTCGAGATATCGCGATGCATGTATAGACGTAATACACTATTTATAAGGTTGCTGAAAATTCCTCGACATTCAGTTGCTTAGAAACACCGTGAACGAGAGATTCAGCTGGGTTCCGCAAAACCAAATTGGTTTGCAAATGAGTGTATTTCCCTAATTTCGTGCAATCTGGGTTCAAGTAGAAACTGAGGTTGACGGAAACTCGGGGAATGCGCCTACCTGATGAGCCCCAAGAAGGACGAAACCAGTCGTGGGCTGTCGAAGAATTTTCAGCAACCTTATGAGTAGTGTATCTGGTAAGTTATGAATTATTTTCGCTGTGGTTATAATCCAAGAACACGCCCTAATAAAGGAAAACTTGTTGGGAGAAATGAGTGCCCCAGAAAAAAACTCCGAATGTAGAAACACACGTGTGGGGAACAGCTGAATGAGCCGATAGGGTTTGAACAAGAATGCCCTAACACTTCATTCAGCTGGGACAGATGTTGTTTCGCTCTTGTTCAGTCTCAGTATGACGGACTCGATTGTATCACGGGTCAAATGCCCCAATAGATAGCCACCTGATGAGCATCGTTCCTCCACTGACTTTCAGTTTTGGAGTGGCGTGCAGGTTGCAGGCTTCGTGACGAACTTGGTCTCATCACTAGTTTGCGTGAACTATGTGTTTTGCACATCGCGACATACGGGAACTGCGTTTCATCAAGCGGAAAACGCTGAAGGCAAACGTTTCACGCGTTTGTCAGTTTATCTCCCAAGTTTGTCGACAACTTTTTTTAGGGAGAGAGGAGATATTCCGCCTGTGATTAATTGACTGGAATAAATTGCTCTCTTGATGAGCTGAGCCGTAAACGGGCAAGTCTGCACAAGCACTAAAACTACCAGTAAAAATTCTTGTAAAGGGATAAAATTCTAAGGAATAGCAAGGATATTCTAGTATGCGTTCCGTGAGTTCAACTCACTTAGTTCTTTGAGGTAATATCGTGTGCCCATAGTTTCATTATCTGGTGATATTTTAAAGTAACATGTTTATTCTTACGACGATATTTGCAGAATCGCTACATTCGGTTTAGGACATTTTCAACTATGCGAGTTTCGTCGTTCTGTCTTGCTGTATCACATGTGAATCGCTGACGAGTTAACGAAACATTGTTTCTTGTTCTCAGAATGTCACTACTTATGATCGTCATGGATGTTCATATAATCTCCCTTGGAAATAGCATCCTTATGGTGTATAGCTGGTATGCAACCTGTACGAAAGCACCTGACTGAGACACAGTACTCCGGTGGAGGTGCATTCCTCGATGATCGCAATGTGAATCACGTGAATGGAGGACAAGTGGCCACATATCCTGTCCAAATGCACGTTAGCAGCGCTGCGGATGGATCAATATTGGTCGGATGGTATAGTTTCCGGCTAGGAACTGGATTGTCGCGTGTTCTACTCTCATCGCAGTTATGTGACATGCGCGATTCGGACGAGAATGAATTAGACGCATCTTACTTCTCGGTCCATCAGCATTCGGTGACTTAATTTTGCGCGAAATAAATAACTGAAATTGTCTGACGAGCACTTACCCAATCACCGGACGGCTCGTGATGGACATATTAGAGGTTACAACAAAAATTGCAAATAAGTGTATTTCGCTAATTTCGTGCAACTTGGTTTCAAGTAGAACATAAGGTTGATGGTAACTCGGGGACTGCGCCTACCCGATGAGCCCCAAGAAGGGCGAAACCGGTCGTGGGCTGTCGAAGAATTTTCAGCAAACTTATGAGTAGTGTATTACGATATCTCGAATATCGTAGCAACTGGAACATGGGGCGGCCTGGTGCAGCACATTCAGTTGCTTGGAAGCATTACAAGAGAGGGATTCAGCTGGGTTCCAGGTAAGTCTCTCGCAAAACCAAATTTGGTTGCATATGTGTATATTTCGCTCATTTCTGGAAAACGTCTTCGGATTAGCTGTTTTTCAACATTCTAAGGACAAAATCAAGGTAAGCGAACCAAATGCTCTGGCAGTAAGCTAAAAATTCAACACAATTGGAAATGCATTTCTGATGAGGGTCGGGCGCGCTAGCCAACGGAATGAGAACTTAAATGGGAGTCACGTGAACGAACAAGTGGCACACACAATGTGAGCGAATCAGAACGTATCGTGGGCAGGGTCATTCGCTGACGACTGCTGTGGGCCCGTCGAGAGAAGTCAACAAAGACGAACACGTACATGCAGTTTGGTCACACCAGGGGACCGCATTTAGCAGAATGCCACAAATTCAATGTTCCCTATTAAATTGTATCCGAAAGAAGCAAATGTAACCTCTATTTCCTCATCAGCAATCTTTGAAAGCAAGGAAATCAACTTCCGATCTTTCTGGGTTCACCTTTTGATATGAAACACTTGTAAACTTGAGTGAAATCATTTCTTAGCATTCATTCGTTGATTTTACCAGCTCTGATCTCCAACGCGCCGATCGACTCGGCTTGTTTCAGCTCAAGACTGTCTTGGGACTTTTCGTGAAAACAGTCCCAAAGTAAGGGGTGAAAATGCTTTATAGGTATACATTTCGTATGTTGCTCGGTACTTTCGTTGTACCAAGCCGAAAAAGCGACTTTTTTCAAGATACTGTCCCAGTTTGCTGTGTGATATTCTGTTCCGAAGGCATCAGCGTATCTTTGAATCAGTTCATCGGTATTTAGTTTTTTTCTATTTGATTGGAAAATGCTTTCAATGGAGTGGGAACCATGTTGGTGGACCCCTGACGATCAGTTGAAAACCACATTTCTGATTCGCCCTCACTAACATTAAAGGACGACGAAGAATTTGCAAATATGACGCAATTGTACCCCCCTCCCCCCGGATATGATTACTCGGTGTTTGTACAAAGATGTTAAATGTCTATAACCTCAGAACTACCATTGTAACGGTGAAAACTACTGATGAGGCGTGTGAGTAGTACGTCTTCTCGTAAATCCGCTTCGCGTCTCTTGAAAAGTGAGATCTGTTACGGAATTTGTATAGTCTCTTTGTAGCATTTGCTTGCAGTTGACTAGCAGTCAATGAATATCCAGAAAAGTTCAGGAAGACGCGTTCAAAGAGAAGGGGGATATTCAGTTTTGTAAACGAGATGCATATGAGAGCTTTGCTCCCCTGTTCAATAGTCTGTAACTGTTCGGTTGGCGTTTTCAAATAGACAACTCCGCAGCGAAGGCCTTCTTCCTTTCACCATTATGACCTTTCTCGAATCAGGACCACTTAAGTGTTGGACGCAGGAACCTTCTCTGTCTGTAAGGCGCTACCTTCCGCATCGGCTTTTCACTTTTTGCGATTTTCCACACCATCTTCTTCACGGCTTCAGGGCTAATCAAAAATCGTCCAACCCCATTCCCTAGGATTGGAGCAGTCGTGACCTACAAGCGTGGTGGTACATCTTTGTCGTCGATGTATGTGACAGTGTCCCAATTTGTGCTGCGCTCACGCAAAAGGAAGGTTCGAATTGATTTTCTGTGAGATTCTGCTGTTCACACTAGCTCACCTTGCTCCTTGTCATTCAGTCCGATAGAAGTTCCACTGAGATTCATTGAATACCAGCAAAAAGCAAATTTCAAATCGCCAAACTGAAGGATTTCACAAACGAAGGTATAATGCAGGTTGAGTTCCGTTCGGTAAATCCAACGTCATGTGTATCGCATAATTCCTGTGTTAATACGGATGGGGAATGCGATTCATTCAAAATGGTCGGACAAAATAAGATGGCGTCAGAAAAAGTTGCGTAAAACTGTTGTTGTTACTGTCGTTTGTAACCCGACGGATGAAGTAACCGAATCGCTCAGGCGTGCATAACATTGCCTATTCAGACGTCCGGTGCATCCAATGTGCACCAATTGAGTAGAGGTAACATGCTCTTCTAGCAAGTCAGACGCCCGGAGACCGAACCCCATGACGGTGACGGATACGCACTGCTGATCAGTTCTGGTAAGAGTTCAAACTCGAGTCTCCCACCCCCTTCAATGTGGACACAATAGAATAACTGTGTTCCAACACAAGGGGAGAGCTGTTCGCGAATTTTCCACAATTCCCGCATTACTTACAACGTAATATTTTGTTTGTTTGTCTGTATACGAACGGATGTGACTTGCAAGGTTAGGAAACAGGAAGTTTGGTACACTTCTATGCAGACCCCTGCTACTCCGTATAGTTTATGTATTGGTGAGAAAACGCGAACGTTTGCTTACATGAGTGTCTGGAACAGACAGCCAGACTAGGTTGTAAAAATATTGTCAAATATTGTTTGATTCTCAATGAGGTCTGCCGATAGCACAAGATATCGTCTCCGCTCGAAAACTGCTGAAGCATCATAATCAGTCGGATGGCATGTTCCTGTTCGGTATTAATACATGACCCGACGTCTTCAGACCGCCCGAAAACTACCCTGGGTTAGGCGAAAGCCAGCTAACTAGTTGGTCACGCCTGTTCGAAGCTTCTTCCAAACTTCGCTCGTTGCTGTAAACCAAAAAAAATCGGGCGATTTACTTTGATCTCTATGTTTATGGGTCATATTTTCTCATTCGACGTGAGTCTTCCGTTGAACGGTTCATCATTTACCGCAGAGGAATTTGAACCCGTTTTACTCTTCAGTCCGTCTGACTGCGCCCTTGCCACACGTTGACATCATAAGCATATGCACGTTAGCTGCACTGCGAAGTTCGTCTGTTAGTTCTGATGATCAACATTTTACTAGAACGCACCAGTTCGCTGATAATGACGCAAATGTTCCCACCCTAGCTATGTGAACCGAACATCACAGTCGCAGTGTTAACACGCCGTGGAATGTATGACAACTACTCAACAGGTGTGTGAACGTGGCGAGGTGCTTCGGGCACTGCGTTCGGTTGGGACTGCGCAGATCACCTACCTCATCGTTGTTTAGTCGATCAGTTTTACGCGGCCTACTTGTACGTCCGGTTAGCAAAAGTTCGGTACATCAGCTGGTCTAGGCGATGACGCCGCGTCAGCCGGGCTCAGTTAGCTGTCTGCCAAGGTATAGAGAGCATGCGCTACGTCCTGGTCTGGTCACTGAGGCAGTCACCAACCCACCACTAGAGCATTGTATTGATTCAGCATCATGGATTGTGCGGCCCATTCAAATGCGTCTAGGCTATCGGTGATCGACTATGCGACACAGTTCATCACTTCACTTTATGGAGGAAGTCTGTTCTGGATACAAACAAGACTCCGTCTAAAAAGTATTGATGCCTAGTTCTGTCAAAGGTATGTGCACACATCAACGAATTGACCGTGATAGGGGAGATGAAATTCACTCATACTGATGTAAATTCCTCTATCAATCCGTAGTTGCGGTGGCCTGTTAGTTAACATAACCTAAATATGAGGCTACAATACACGGTAAAAACAACGGGCGCTGATGTAGGTGTACGTGGTCCCGTCATTCGCCAGAAAGACCCGCAACAGACTATCGTCTACACTCTAGTAAGGAAGATGCTTCTTTTGAGTAGTTTTCGCCCCCTGAACTCAACCTAACTCATTCTGGTGGGGTGCATCCCAGGTATCCACTATTATTCCCATCTTCGAATTCTCTTCGGCTTGTTTGCCGTGATCGTCTGTAAGGCCATCATTTTAAGGCCCACCTGACTCTAGTCACGATTACATTGTATCCAGGCCCTCGCAATCGACACAACCCAAGCCTTCATACTCGGTCCAGGACATCCACTCACACGAGTTCACGTGGGCCTCAACTACCCGTCGTCCACTCTCTAACTTACGCCCAATTTGTGTTTGCACTTTTCAAAGACGACTGGCGGCTTGGCAGGGGTACTTTTATTCCGAGAGTCAAGCCTCTGACTAGAAGGCATTCTCCCAACCTGTGTGGTCTAAACGAGCATCTTGGACTGCATCCACGATCCAACTGCCTTCTTCGGGGCCTAGACTGATCTGGTGTAACTGGAGTACTTACAGTGCGGAAGCGGAGAGACCAGCCCCGCTGTGTGAGACAAGCGCAACAGGGTGGGAAGACCAGCAGTCAATCAACCACCCTGGTGCATGTCCACGATCGAGTGTGTTGGAATCAGCTGATCCACCGGTGGAACAGTGGTGGAAATTACCGGGACAACGACTTGAAATGCTGTATGCCACACCGTTGAAATCGAACCCTTGGACAGTGGGTCTAGTTCTGGGACAGTCAGAACCCCTAGTTCATCTCTGTATAGAACGCAATGCTCCCCCGCCTTGTTCGCCTCCCTGAGAAATCTCGCATCATTCGGTGAACAAAGCAAGTGTGAATGGTGTTTTTGGTTTTCAGGCTAGCACGCCGGCGTTTGCTCACCGTCATTGGTCCGAAACTCAGGTAACTACCGTGCCCAACCATAGTAGGACTTGTGGTGAGGCTGGGGCCAGTGCACCGAGGTCATGCTGAGGTTAACTGTGGTCCCCGGATGAAAGTGAGCGAAGTTAACGAGCATATCCACAGTGGAAACTTGCACAAAATGGCACACGTGATCGGGTGCTACTGGGGTCAATGTAAATTCCCCCCACTTCTGAGTAATTCGAGTTGTCACAGGTTTCCAAATGAGGAACCCAACAACTCTAGTTCGGTTGGCCGAAGAACAGAGAATAGATTCAATAGCCTTGCGCACCAAACAACTCATAGATTCATCAGGAACCATCCTAGCAGAGTCCTGATTACTAGATCAATAACCAGGCCGCTGATTCGAATGATGCTTGAGTTAAAAAGTTCGTCTAACAAAAGACCTCGTGGAAATTCAAAACCACTTGTTCGCAAGAATGTGGAATATAAAACGCGATGTACCAACAGGTGTGCGGAAACTTGTGGAGAGGTCACACGGCACTCAAAATTGAGACCGAAGCGGACGATCGGAACCGATCGACCGAACAAGAACAAGGCGCAGTTAGTTGTTCCAAAATGAGATGTATAGCAGGCGCTTCAGTAAGTCGGTCGGTCAGCAGTACTTCCAACCCAAAGGCTAGTAGTACTAAGTCAGCCGTACCTACAGATGATTGTTGGAATAAATCGGTTCAGTACATTCATACAGAAGGTTGTATGAAGAGTAGCAAGGAGCTCCGTTTGAGATGTTGTGTGGACAGAACGGACTTTTGGATTCTGCTATCCACAAATGATGTCATTTGTGGCTCCTGCTAATTCACACCTTTGGGGCCGAGATGCACCAGAGACAGTCACATCCTCTCGATCGTTCATAGTCAGTGGGACTTTTGGAATTCGTTTCAGAGGAAAATGGCTATCCGAGAAAAGCACCACAGTTTATGATGTAGCGCCTTACAGACAGAGAAGAGTTCCGCGTCCAACACTTAAATGGTCCTGATTCGCGAAAGGTCATAATGGTGAAAGGAAGAAGGCCTTCGCTGCGGAGTTGTCTATTTGAGAACACCAACTTAACAGTTACAGACTATTGAACAGGGGAGCAAAGCTCTCATATGCATCTCGTTTACAAAACTGAATATCCACCGTCTCCTTGAACGCGTCTTCCTGAACTTTCTCTGGATATTCATTGACTGCTAGTCAACTGCAAGCAAATGCTACAAAGAGACTGTACAAATTCCGTAACAGATCTCACTTTTCAAGAGACGCGAAGCGGATTTACGAGAAGACGTACTACTCACACGCCTCATCAGTAGTTTCCACCGTTACACCTGTATGTATGTATTACGACAGTACCTCTATAGGCAGTTGGACGGAATACCAACCTATGAACGGTGCTCAGTGTGGTTTCAGCGAAGTCGAGCTAACCAATCAAGTGTGCAGATGTTTGCCGTTTATTGATCGTTTACATATGCTTACTCATCTCTCATACACTTCTACAATCAACATTCACAGTGTTCACACAATAACGGTCTGTTTAGCCAAACAAGGTTGGTTAAAATTTATTTACGGGGATGAGTTGAAGAATATATTACTGAAACTAGTCGTCTCTGGTAGAAACACAAGTGAATACAAGACGAGACTGAACAGCTCTAGGAGACGATGAAGTATCATTCAGTCGGCACACAGTGAATCCTAAATGAGATTAACACCGACCAGCACCGATCAGTAAGTTTGCGCCTTAACCACTGACCTGTCTCGAGCTCTCGAGCTCTTTTAAAAGCATCGATAAGGGCTGTAACTTTATCATGGGCTGCTATTTAGTGTTTCGGCAAAAATCATGCTAAGCGGGTTTCGTTCGCCATTTCCCACGTTGACGACCTCATCATTGTGAGTACCAGTGTGGAGGCACGCAATGGACAAGTTTTTAGTCGTGTGCATAAATACAAACTGAACCACAGGGACGCAAACACGAATTTTTCCCTTCCCAACTCAAATATTTTGGATTTGATGTTGTCTATGATGGTCAGTGGTCAAAGCGCGAACTTACTAACCGGAAGGTCCAGAGGTGCGAACTCAACCTCGGCATTTCAACTGCTTCTGTCTTGGTTTGGGCTATCGGGCAGTACCTCAGCCCTTGTGCTTCCTTCGGGTAGCATGGCAGCTATCTCCAGATCCTGTTAATGTTCCTACCATTAAAATCCTATTCTCTCACATCTTTGGAGTAGAGTTACAATCATCCTTGGATTCAATGCACTACAGTGATTTTTTACACCTAACATGCATTAACTAAGAACGCCTAAAATTTGTTATGCAATGCAGGCGAGTGGGTTTGCTCTCCTGCATGCCAGTCTGCAGCTGATGGTTCCTGTCTTCCGAAAGGGACAAATTACTATCTCGATCAAACTTTCATTGTGGCTGGTGATGCTGCTGACCGTGATATTGGATAACCACAGCAAAAGCTAATAAGTGATTTTTTCGAACCCTTGTGATGGAAACTGTTGTCGGATAGACAAAGGTTGGGTTCTTGGAGCACACATTACTCACAAGGATGCTGGAAAATCTTCGACAGCGCACAACCGACTTCATCCTCATAGGTGTCATCAGGTAGGTGCAAATCGTGTAATCTCAAGCATATAAGTTGGGGTCGGGTGCTCAATACGACAAAAAGGAGATTGATCAGATCGACCACCCGAAGATCTTATGGTAGTATGAACAACGGAGCAGGGAACAACGGGGATTTGGTCCCAGATATCTTGCCCCAAATGCGAACAAACACAAGCGACAGTAACGCGGAGGGAAAAACCGACGCGAGGAAATCTTATCATTGGGGCATGCCATTCACTCGGTTCCCGACTGACCGGTCACACGCATAGTGTTCTCCCCAATGGAAGACCATAATGGACGTAGAACACATAACCAAGCTTGTATTTACACACACACACACACACACACAATCAAGCACAGGAACTCACGCCTGTTAAGTTGTGCAATGTTTGCCTTTTCACCAGTCGACTATTGATCGTCTAGCCTTTGGCTAAAGACTATCACACTGCATGGGCCAAGTAAAAAGTGAGACCCTCACAGATGGATGACACAATGATTTGCCTTTTCAGTAGTGTTGTAAGTAATCTCATGTTGATGAAGTCACACAATGAACGTATCTACAGCTGAACTAGTTCACACCAAGAGGAAAAAACACTTAGCAAGCTGATTTGGACTGTTTTTTTTGGACAGGCCAAAAAACAAGCAGGCTGGAGCCAGTGGTTTTAATCGAAAGTCATTCGGCTGATGAAAATAGCGAAAATAGCGATAGTAAACACACATCCTGGGGAAAAAACATGCTGAACCCTATATATGCCGGACCATGCCGAGGTAAAAATGAGGCAGTAGGACAAATTTTATTCGCTTGATAGGTGACAAACGTCCACTGAGTAGTTCATGTGACCTCCTCGGGGTGGTTAAAATAATCGATAGGATTACTGCTTCGAAAGGTCAGTGGTAAGAGGTGAAAGTACATGACCGTGCCGTGAAAGAAGTCAAAATGGTAGTTCCTATTTCGTTTAACTCCTGATTCCTGGATCCTTTATGAATTAAAATGAGAGTTTGGCATATCTAGGGATGTTAGTTCATAGAGTAATGTGGCTTGTAATTGAAAAACAATGAATGTATAAATAAATGGGACGAGATGGCTCAATGGTTGGAGCGCGAACTTGCTGGCCATGGTTCGAACCCGACCTCTGCATCTCGACTTCCTTTGTCTAGGCTTGCGCAACCTAGGAGTATCCAAGTCTTCGTACTTCCTTCTGGTGGCGAAGCAGTTAGGCACCGAAAGGGTGCCACAGCTGAACGATTATTCATTATTTATTGTACCGTTTGCGAAGCCGTCTTTCATTATTCGTGATTATGACACTGTTGCATGAAGTCACGCTACGTCCGCTGCCCATCAGTCTTTCGAAAGATATTCGCTGGACGAATTTAGTCCACGAGTATCAATTTCGACTCCCCTTCTTGTAAACCAACCGCCTAAGTACAGTCGGAAGAGGGGTTCATATTTGTCCTTGCATGTGACATGATTAAGTTCTGCAATGTGCTACCGAATGATAACTACTCTTCGGTTGCTACTCGCCAGCAACACCCCAAATGGAATGCAGGATTCCAGTCCACCGGAATTTAGTCCAGTCGTCATTCAGTTACTCGTTTTAGATTTCTATCACAGCCGCTTCTTTGTACGTACCTAGAATGTGCACATCGTTTTTACTCGTATGAAACGAAGTGTGTAAGTTAATCCCGTTGAATGGCCAAAATGTCTGTCGCCCTTCCCGGACAGGGGGGATCAGTTCCTGAAAGGGCGCTGATCGGTGGGGAGGGGGGCTGCTGTGTCAGCGTCTTATCCACAAATCGATTTCTGGGACTGTGGAAATACACAGGCTGTTCGGATAAAGAATTCCTGCAAAAATCGGTCTTAACATAACCGCTAAAAAGAACTTTTAACCGGAACAAAACGCTTTTGGCCGAAAAAGATTTGATGACTGTTTCTCCGTCTTCCTCACAACTCGACTAAACTGAAGATCTACTCATTAGACCTGAATAGTTTTTTGTGTCAAAATTGAAGGTTTTCCAAGCAAGACATCCACCAACTGTCCTGACCGAATAGTATTAACGACATATTCAATTCGGATTCATCTGAGTATCGTTAAAATTGAATTTCGTGGAATCAACCAAATGTTTGCCAACTCCTTCGAAAGATGACTTCTCGACAGTTTCCACACTCTATTACTCGCCGCCAGCCAACCTATTCCCCTTGTCTTAGCTATCGTGAAGTGTTTCATCATCCTCACTTTTTTTGGAGCTTTGTGTCAGATTTGACACACCTGACTTCACCTTTTTGACGGTTGTCACTGGTAATTGCAAGTAGAAACCTCACCCTGGGCAAGCTTGCTTGCAGATATCTGATTGCATTCAGACCTCCGCCCGAGCAACTATCTAAGTCGATGTTCGTGTCTACACAACAAAGGTGACTGAGATTTTAGTCGACTAAAACTGAGTCGATGATTCAACCGGTATGGTTCGGATGTGGCTGAGGATTGGACGCCGCAGCCTATTGAAATTCGCCCCTCAGACGCTGACGCAGGCGATGCGTACACAGTTGGCCCAGAAGGGATCAGCAGAATTCACTTCCATTGTCGAAGGCCCACAGCACTATGATGTCAACAAAATTTGTAACTCCTGTTTCGGCCACCAAACCAGGTGGTTTGACCCATCAGTCACTCACGCGAATCAACTGAAATCCGGTGGACCTAACTCTAATAATCTGTTGTATGGTCACAGATATCGACTCTCACTGAGAAGACGGGCCAACCCTGTATAACAGAATAATTTGACGGTCGTTCCGGGGGCATGTACTCGGGGAGGCACTCAGAGTTCTGCAGTTGGTTTTTTGAACTTGTGTCGACAAGCAATAAACAGGCACAGGGCAATAACCAGCTCCTACATCAAAGTCGGTGAACAGCATCAGGAGGCAACGGCGTCAGGCAAACAATGAAGGAGATTCAGGGTGAGATCCCTCCATTTCGTGCAGTGTGCAAGAAAGCTATGCAGATAGCTGCAAAAGTGGGCATTACGGATTTTCAGCCACCAAAAGTACTGTTTCAATGTTGGAAGGAAAGTCGCAATGCTTACACCTATAAGATAAATGTGTTTACTTTTAGGGTCGATGTTGAAATGTGATTTCGGACAGGCTGAGATCGAAAGAACGCACCATACATGATGTACGTGAGTTTTGAAAAACGTTCCTCATAATGATGGCCGAAGATGTCAAAATGACGTGATTTAGACTGACGAAAATGCGCTATACTCTACTATACTCTACTATACTAAACTAGACTAAGCTCACCTAAGCCGTACTATACTATACTATACTATACTATAACTAAGCCGCACTATACTGTACTATACTATGCTATGCTATACTCCACCACACTACGCTACACTATACTATACTATACTGCACTATACCATGCTATATTATGCAATACTATGCTATAGTATGCCATACTATACTACACTATGCTATACTATGCTATGCTATACTATACTATACTATACCATACTATACTATACTATACCATACTATACTATACTATACCATACTATACTATACTATACCATACTATACTATACTATACCATACTATACTATACTATACCATACTATACTATACTATACCATACTATACTATACTATACCATACTAGAGGTACGGTTACTGGATGTTAACCCCCATGGATTTTAATTCAGGAAAGGCGTTTACTCATGTTCACAGACATCGCCCATTCGTACCGGGTGCTGGACGGACGTGCAGAGACCCGTTTAAAGCCAACAACTGACCTAAACTTGGCAGTGTCAGCTGATATGCTGGTTTGAAAATTGCACAAACGCTATCCGGACTATGACCCACAGTGCAGCCTGCTCCATCACACGCAACTGTCGGCTAGTTTTAATCCACTTGGTCACATGGGTGACAAGGTTCGTGAAGATGTGTCGCGCCGTATGCATGCGCTACGAGCAATGCAGGTGGCTCGACAGGAACTAGTTCAACTCGCTTTCAGATAGGCAGGCATGAAGGCAGTAATCAGGAAGAGTTTTACGAATGCTTCAAAACTGGCGATATACTACTTATCTAAGTGACGAGACAGACTGACGCCGATTTCAGTAATATGAGCTTGAGTAGAACAACCTAACATTTTTTCGATTTTAGGACCCTAAACAAAATTTGTGAGGACAAAAGAACAACTGATTTTCATGAGGGAGAGGACGACGATAATGCAAGTAAGCAAGACATAACGCTAGAAGACGTTCTGAATTTAAGCATAGCATAGTTTTTGAAAGGTATACCTAGTGCACAGATAAAGCAGTTGCATTTTCGAGAACCACATCGGCCATCTGAGTGCAACCAAGCAACTGAAGATTTATGACATTTCTGGCAAGCAAACGATTGTACAGATTCGATTTTGCATTAGAAGTAACCAGCAAAGAGTTGAGTCGTCTGGTTTTTTTATATGGACTGGGAATTTTTCTATACGGCCCAAACCTCGTCATCGATTGCAAAACAGCAAAGTTAACTGAATGGAACTGTAGTATCGTAAACTTTGATGGCTGCCAAGCTACCCGAAGGAAGCACGAGAGCTGAGATATTATCAGGCTGCTCAAGGCTAGACAGGAGCAATCGACTTACTAAAACTGAGTTCGAACCACAGACCTTTCGTGGGTTCGAGCCTTAGCCACTCAGCCACCTCGAATTCTAGGCAATTTCGGTTGAGAAACTATTACACACGATTCTGCCATTGGTCACATTCTGTGGGCCGACCAAAAACTGCGATGTAATGATTTACATGCTTTCAGTAGTGTTGTAAGTAGTGTGAATACAACCATCATTGCACTGTGAACTGCAAGTAGGTGAATGCGCAACGTCTTGGCTGAACCAACTCATTCAAAGTTGGAAGTAAATTTTGTAATCGGGAAAGTAGAATGCGCAAAACAAGTGTCTGAAAGTAGACGAGTAGGCTGGCGATCATCGGTGGTTCGTAGGCCACTTTAAATTCGCAATGTGTCGAACGTCGTTTATGTCAAAAATAAAACTACGGGGTGACTCGCTCACTTTAAAAGTCAAATGATCAATGAATTACGCCACTGGATGAAAACTTTCCAGTCTCGAAACATCAATAAAAAGAGCTGAAAGCAGATGACGAATTTCGACGTGCAGTATCGCAAAGACGGTGGAAAGATTGTTTATCCTTCCTTTACATGCTCACCTCCTGATTACTGGGCTACTTTCGCGACGATTTCTTTTGGAGGATTACAAGTCATTCTACCGTTGAACAGGGCCTGACGTGGCTTGTGAAAGTGTCCATCATCGATAGTTGTTACGATACTTTTACACAAAGTCGCGCGACTACTCATCAACCTTCGGGTGCACTTCGCTTCTGATTGCCACCGCGTTATACTCCTTTTTACTGATATCGCAGCCAGTGCTTCGTATGCGTACGTCTCGAATATGCCCGTCATGTCCGATCGATCGATGCCCGTTGGATTCAAATGACGAAAAGAAGAGAGACACAAAACCTGTCGAAATATCTAAGAAATAGCAAATGATGGGAATCAGTTCCAATGATCTGTTCGTCTTCAAATTGTCCGTCTTCAAATTCACTTCCTCAAACCGGCTGAACTCGTTCTAGTCAGCGGAAGCTGATGTGCTAGGAAATATATTTTACGTCTTGTCCAAAAACTGGGTCGCAATGGTGAAGCACCATCAATACACCGGTCACATGACAGCCGCTCCAAATAGACAATAAGAACGTTGAACGGGCACTTGGGAATGATTTAGCGTGATCACCGAAAGAGATCATACTGGATGTCCATCCGTCTGCCTCAAAACTCGGCCAGCTTGGGAACCTACTTACATGACCTGAACAGTCTTCGTGCTGAGAGATAGAAATTGCTTAGCAATAACTCAGCAAATCTTTTGAAGGCGTGGCTTCTTGATCGGTTCCAAGCCTTGCTGCACTAGTAACAAACTTCTCTACGTCATGATAAGTAATTTTCAAGGTCAACAAAATGATTTAGAAGGGTGAGAGAAAACCCGAAATACCGTCTTAGCAAAGTCGGGAAAACAGTCGGTAGCACAAATGCCCACGATAAACCAACAACACCTTGTGAGATCGTGTCCGAATCAACCTGTCAGTTGGTTGAACAGCGCGTCCTGGTGTCAGAGAGAAAGGTTTTCATCAGTGCTACCCACTGTGGCGTTCACACTAAGGTGAACGTAGCTGCGAGATCGCTGGCCCAGTATGAGTGCGCTGGAGTATTTATTCAATCGACCATCCAAACCGCTTCAAGCATTCAAACAGAATCAGGTCATTGTATTACTGAAGACTGCCAGAAGCTCTGAAAGCTGCGAGAAGTGTTCCGGCTTTTAGGCACACCAGCGTTGTATGGCTTCGTATGTGATGACGATGAAAGCGTACATGGAGTACGGGTTTGAGTAGAAGGCTGCAAGTGAATCGAATGAAGTCCGTCGCGACTCTGCCAGCCGATCAGTCACATTCGAAATGACGCGTCGAGTGCGGGCAAAACCATCTTTAAACCGACTAAAAGTTCCGAGAGATCCATTCTACCACTTTCCGAGGGTTTCAAAGTGACGTGCATGCCGAGATCTTTACACTAGTGAACGTTTTGTGCATGAACGGTATGCAGATTGCTGCAGACATAGGAATCACAACATTTCAGGTATCTAAAACGATGTGTTTAATACTGTGAGGATAGGTACTACCTGAGCAATTGACACCATTGTAGCCTCATTGCATCATTCTTCTTTTTACCTCGTAAGATGTCGGAAAGCCAGATTAGGTGTGAATAAAGCATCCGAAAAATCGAGTTACTCTGCTACTCTGTGGAAGCGTGGAGGACGAAAAATGACGTCTCATTTCATTGGCAAGCGTACGTCCCCAAGATTTGCAAAGCACGTTGACTTAATGCATCTTCCTTGTACATACAAAAATTCAGAATGTGACTGGACGATAACTTCTCTGTTCTCGGCCTGGCCAAGCAAAATAACCAGTGGGTTGGCTACCCAAAAAGGACGATTACTCATATTTGTTGGTAATGCTTCTTCTCCCGAATGCAGGATGACTCTTCCACTGCATTCATAGAGCTTCAAATTGCTTTAAGTTTTCACATCCGTTTTCCAGCTGATCGATCAGGGTGAAATCTGGTCCTTCAGATGCAAGTTCCGACAAGTTCTGCTCGACTCCTCATCAGCTACATAGAAAACAAGGTTGCTGCATATTCTACAAAGAATAAATCATCACCATCATTACCAACATCATCATCATCACCATCATTATCATCATCATCATCATCATCATCACCATCATCATCATCATCATCACCATCATCATCATCATCATCATCATCATCATCATCATCATCATCATCATCATCATCATCACCATCATTATCAGCATCCTCATCACCAGAGTCAGAATCGTCAGTGTTGATACTCATATCCTTCTGCCAAGTCACACGTTGTCCACGTTGCAATGTGTTCCATTCCAAAAAAGTCACGGAGAAAAACGCTGAGGTTTGAACACGTGATGCAAACGGCCGAGCCACAGTAGTTGATGGTGCAGGGTGTTTTCCGCGCCTAAAGTACCTGTTGCACCACCAAGTACCCGAACAATACAGGTGACTCGACGAATCTGCATACACTATTGGACGTCTTCAGGAAATCGGGTTTTGCGCCACGCGAAAACAGCGATCGGAAAAATCACCCAGAAATGCAGAATGTCCAAAACGTATCAAAATTGGCGGTAGTTCACTTCATCAGCCAGTTGGACGGATTGACCTTGACCTCAAGGAATTGAGTCAGAGTCGAATAAGTTCATCTTTCGGTATCTTAGAGTCGGATGGAAGAAAGCATCAGTACTGTTTCTACATGAAAGGACAAATTCTCGACTTGAAAAGGAGAGGAACTGAAGGATAAAGACAGCCAAGTCAACAACGTCTAATGACGCAAGCAGAGCACTCAGCATTTTGAAACGCTTTGCAATTAACCATTGTGTGGTATCTGAAAGACTGATAGGGCAAACGGTTGAAACTGATTCAGTTTACAGGATTTATACGGGGCGAGCCGAAGCGAACGAGACGGTTGAAGGTCTGTGAGTGTTTTGGCCTACAAATGATGGTACAGAATGAATACTGTACTACATGTTCTCAGACAAACCACTGATTTGTTAATTTCGTTCATCATATTTACGAGTGGATACGAAACAATAGGTTTGTTCGCTCATACTCATTCGTCCAGCGTTCGTCGTTCGTTGTGAGCGTCACCACTGGTTTCACATTAGAACGATGAATGAAGTGGGTTTTTCTAGGTTTGCAAGCCGAACGGAGTGCACAGAGGGTGATTCTAGATGACTACGATAAGAGAGTGTAAGATGTGAGACTCTTATAGAAGTTGACCATCCAAACAGCATACACCAAAAATCACTCCCGGAACCGCACAGAAGCGTGTGTCTAACAGATCCCTGCGAGGTGTATTCACCTGCTCAGGTTCTCAACCGAAACTCACTCACATTAAATGAGTCGCTGAGTCAGCCGTTGACATAACCTATTTGCATCAGTTAACCGTTAATTCACTCTCACTAGCACGTGAAATAACAGTTACCTCTGGAGTGTCACGTGATTCGTTCAAATATGACTGCATAACAAGTTGGATTGTTTGACAGGATTACTGATTGAGGGATTTCAGTAGTGATTCGGAATAACTAAGCAACCAGTAAATCAACAATAGTACCCACAGTTTCCTTCCACGGTTTACCGTAATTAAGCCAAGTTTTACAATAGACATTCGAAAAGTACCAACTTTTAAATTCTTTCTGTCAGCTATATCAACTGACCGATCAGAGAACGCAACCATGGAAAGTGTTGTATGGGAATACCACTCAGGAAACAGTTTCAGAGAAGTACGGATAACACGCGAAGGTTGGACAACACGAGATTTACTATGCCTTCACTTTGGTGAATTCATTTCAGAGATTCTAAAGGACAGATCAACTCAGTTAGCAAGGCGTTACGGATTTGACCGCTGCATCAGGTCAATGCAATCCCAAACCAGGTGGTTGATGCCATATGCCATCCTGCACAAAGTGGTGTGTGGAACAGCACGAGTCAGACCTATGTGGCTGATCACGGCAAAAGATGACGCAGCGTCACAGTGACTGGTCATAAGTTCCAGAACCATCACAGGTATAGGATACTAAGCATTCAAACAGTGAATTCTGTTTGTGAACAAGTTATCTAAACCAAGGGATCCCTAGTTAAACTTGTTTAGAAGGGTTTCGCACCAATTCTTTAAAGGTAGGAATGATCCGGACAGGTTGGATCACTTCTCCGGGATAGTAATTTCAAATCGGAAGACATGTGATCAGTTTGTCGTTGTATGAGAACTGTACTGCTGTGTTGGGATACAATGCAATAGGAGGCTACTGTCTGTTTCGGTATATACTGACGGCTGAATTCAAATCAATGTCAATAATAGTAATCGATCAGCCGTAACGCCTTCTTGGTGGCTACCCACCGTGCTGTCCGAAAGAAGCACAAGGGCTGAGATACCGCCAGGTTACTCAATCCTAGACAGCAGCAGTCGAGATGCTGAGGGTGGATTCGAACCAAGGACCTACTGGTCGGTAATTTTACGAGTTAAGCACTATTTCGATACCACGGCTAAAATCAAGATAATCCCAGTCAGAGTAGTAAGTAACACACGTTATTTTGCACAAAAATATAAATTTACTCGTCACCACATAACAATCACTTGCTACTATTTTATCTAGCTCAAGAAGATTATTTTTGTAATAGTTACAGTGTTTGGAGAAAAATCTGCATTCCGTGAGTAACTACAGATGCATAATATCTAAGGCATTCAGGAAACCTAGGCGCTTGGAATAGATAGTCGGCATCAGTTTGACTAGCGGCCCACACCACCCGTTGCGAGTCACACCAAGGCCTGAATCATGTAGCTAACTGGAGTCATAGGATGTCGAATCTGGTGTCGTCACAGGCACGGCATTTAAGTTAGGTTGATGCGGAGCAGTTCCCCAGGAGTAGAGTAGAGAGTAGAGGTTTCCTACATCTTCTAGGATTGGCTGTTTAAGTTTGCATTCTTAGAATCTCGGTCATGTTTTGCCTGTGTAATGATGAATGACGTTCAAGCTGTCGATCAGAACGCTATGTAATCAAAATACTCTAGGTTGAAAGTCTACCACTTACTCAATAAGCGCCGTCGGTAAGGACGAATGCCCCCCCCCCATAATTCCATGAGTTTGCGTAGGACAGGACGAACTATCGGGGGTAGAAGGGCTCACACTCAGCGCTCACATATGATGGAATAGTTAGAAAGGTAAGAGCACTTCCGCAAAAACAACTGCGACAACTTGGGGTAATTTTTCCACAGAAGACCGTGGAGCATTATATGACAGGTCGGAGTGTGTATAACTATACCATCCGGGCACTAGCTTGGGCGTAAATTGGTGAGTTACGAAATTCGTGTCATCCTTTGGCAGGCAAAGCTGTTCAAGAGTTTTTTCTTCTCATACCTACACCCGTCATTCAAATAGGACTCAATTTGCAATATTCAGGGTGCGCTATAAATATCTTGGCAAAAACGCGAGTCCTATTGACCCACTGTGTGGATTTTCCTGCCACGAGCATCTAACCCTGTGTTGTGCATTCGGCAAATGACTGAATTGAAGCGAGGTTGGCCATGCATGTTGCCACATACATGCCTTGCTAATTCGGACGGGCGCAGTTAGGTTACACGGTCAGAGGAAAAAATCACACATACCCAGTCAAATCAGTGCGAAACCAACATTTTCGCAACCTTCAAAGGTGAAACTCGCCCGACAGAGACGATCTAGATATCCATATCAATTCAAGCGCTTACTTTGCATGGGTCAGTGCTCTAGTAACGTTGCAGAAATGGGGAAAACCGGCTACAAATTACTGCAGTACAGCTCCTTTGTCACGCACACACATACCACTGCTGTGCGGACAAGAGGGTTGCTTGCCGGAAAAAGAACTAAAGTTTGCGGTGAAGAGGAAACAAGCACTGTTTCAAAAGCGTAAAGGTCACAGTCCTAAGTTCTCAACACGAGGGAGCCCCGGCTATTTTCTCAGCTGACCGAGGTGCTTTGTCAATACAGTAAGCAAATAATATCCTCATTACCACGTCAGATACGGCGTCTGTTGTGAAGCTCAACCAACACCTAGCCGATGGACTAAACCAACAAGTGGACAGTGATATCACCACTACGTCGATAAGCAATAACAGGAAAGTTGAAGTTTGCAGGCGCTTCAAAACCGTAATAAACTACTTGGGAAAAGATAAATGGTATCGTTTGTACCCGTAAGGTATAGGTCAACGATGATTTAGTGGTCGGCGAAAAATCCCCCAGGAGTATGGCTCAGCAAGACCAACACTGGAGGACGCAGATTTGCCGCCTCATGAACTAGGCAGTAGACCTGGGACTTCCTACGGCTTTGCCTTCAATGTCGAGTGGTTTCTTTTAAAAACGGGCATAGTCTCTGTGAGGTTTGATGCCGCGTCCACAGGCCGAGCACTTTAGAAGCAGCCAAGCGGTTGCTCCTGCCAGATACGGTGCTGTGAGAACGAACGTAGCTTTCAATCGATGAAATCGTTGATGAGTTGCGAGTATGCCTACACCTCAATCACCACGTTCTTTTGACTAGGTTGTATATTCCCAAGAACCTAAAGTAGTCATCGTTATGGCGAATATTTGTATTGAAGATTCAAACAGAAGGCTCGGACCGGAACTGACTACCCAGTGAATACTCTTGGCGTGCTCAGACAACACTCTTCTGGTGGTCAGATATGATAACGTCAGTGTTTTCTATACTATTATTCCCCCACAAAGTCGGGCGTGGTTTTAGAATCCGCTCAAGGCACACTATTCTTTGCAGACTTTGTAGATTACCATTTACCAGGAGACAACAGCTATGAATACCGTCCCAAATTACTTTGCCGGACCCATCCTAACGCACTATTGTTGTCTCATCACTATCCAGTCGAGTCAGAGCGCTCTGAGTGGGGAAAAAATCGAGCAGAAGGCAACTTCTATTGAGGTCAAAAACGGTGCATACTCAAAGAGTTTGACTAAGCGGCAATTAAAAAGGATATTGGTCTCGATATTCGGCCAGACTGAGGATGAATTAGCGTAGGTGTGATTCCGCATGAAGCAGGATTATCTGCAGCTAGTTCAAGGGAGCTAAACACAGCCAATCATCAAGTGGCGTCTAGGGATGAAAAATGTTACCCCAAGTATTGATGCAACTGAAGGGTCGCCGAGGAACACTGCACCAAGCCCTACTTGAAAAGTACTGACTGTTCTTCATGAGAGAAATTTAACTTACCCTCCTTGTATCGGCAGTGATAATTGGTAAATCCTACGTCACAATTTTGTAATCGACGTTCTCATCATTAGACCACATCTACAGGTCATCCTTTTTGTGACCATTCCGTTGGGGGGGGGCACCACTCATTCACTTGGCTAGTTCGTTTTCTGATGAGCAACCCTGAAGTTCCGCCCAACAGCTGTCGATGGTTGCGAAATTAAGAATGGTGGCTAGATGTCGCAGACACTACTGAAAGGAACATACCGGTTAGTTGTGGTTGGACAGCTGGCGAGTGTTCTCTTCGCGGGGCTTAACAAATTGCCTAACTAGACGCAACAGCCATAAAAAAAATCGTTCAGCTGTAGCACGGGGAAGTCGAGAGGCAGAGGCATGATTCGAACCACGGACCTTCCGATCAGTACGCTCGCGCTCTAACCGCTGAGCTATCTCGCCCCAACAACGCAACAGCCATACGAGATACTGGATTGTTTTTAAGTATACAGTGTACACCAGCAGGATAACAAACAAGTGATGACTGATTCCAGGATGTAAACCGTAAAAACGGCGTACTTGTCGTACAGTGGTTATAGCTACTCACAGATACTTTGGGGAGGTGGGGTGGATAGCTATGCATTGGAGGCTGTACTTGATATAATTGACGCGTAAACACAAGGGTGTGAGTATGCGCTTCATTAGGGATAGCGGCAGGAGGAGCTATGCATCGAAGGTAACAGTTTGAAGGCACGCGCTCCATTGAGCGCACGACTGGACTGTCTATCATTGTTTCTAACCATTGACATGTCCCGTCTCGTTGCTTCCCTCTGACCGGTCGATCAGTGGGTTCAAGGCACGGCTGTATGTGGTAGCAAAAGCCTCCTCCATCTCCTGATGTCCACCAAAGCTTTTGGTCTTTCCTCAAGCTCTTCAATATTTGGAGTTTGAGGGATTTGTGTGCGCCATCGTGTTCCTTGTCCGCTAGTATGGATTTCCTGGCATCAGTCATGAATGGCGACCTCGATTATATCCAGTGGTCAGTTGGTCGTATCGGAACTCCCAGGAAGTACAACTCAACGAAGGTTCTTAAAGTTGCACGTATCGGCCGCTTTCACTATGCATATGACTTTGTCACAAAGTATGACCAAGAAGTGTGGATAAAAGCCCACGGGACCGAACGAAAGTGTCTCGTGCGCGGAGTTTCCTTCAAGAACTATTCGAACTTCGTTACCAAGAATAAGCCACAAAGCATTCAAATTGGACAGCCATGTAGCTGGGGTGGAAGCTGCTACCTGGTAGATGCAGTTCGAGACGTCCAAAATCACGTTCTTCCTCATACAGGAGGTAGCTCAAATGAAAATAGCTACTGATGTGATGGACTACTCATAAGGTTTCTGAAAACTCTTCGACAGACCACGACCGGTTTCGCCATTCTGGGGGCTCATCAGATAGGCGCAGTCCCCGAGTTTCCGTCAACCTTATGTTCTACTTGAACCCTTCGGAAGCCTCCAGAATATATATAAAGAAGATGCATGGGACTTATACACTCATGTCACACCAGTTTGGTGTGCAGGTCCAAATAGGGGATGGAGGTCACGTGATCTCTCACACTGAATCGCACGATTCTCTGAGGAGAGCGAGGGACCTCAAGTATGTTTGCTCCACTCCATTTTCCAGCGAGTACCTACCTGATATACTGCCAGTCTAAAAGTGAAAAAGGCCAGCAACCCTATTGTTAATGGAGTATTACCAAGTTTCTACCTTGACGGTCCTGCATGCTCATAGAGCGAAGCAGGGATGTGGCATTATACTGAAACGTAAAGAAATTCACAGACAACGCCGGCACCTTGAAGATAACCTAATACATGTTGCCGTTCCCTGTTGCTTTCCAATGGACCAATCAATTCCAGCAGGTCTCTGCACGTTTATGGCCGCTCTGATTCCTTGGAGTACAGACCGGTGCCAAAGGTTTGCATGCCCCACACCACAGTCAACTCGGCCCGTCTAGGGCTCTCGAACTATGCTCAGAAACCCACTGCTTAACTGGCAAATACGATACGAATGCCACCCATTCTAGCCTGATGGTGACGTATTGAAAAGTATTTGTTCATTCAAGACGTCCGGTTCAACGTAAGCTCTGAGGGTGTTCCGTCACACAGACATGAGATTTCGCGAACAACGACTACGAAAGTCGAAATTCGGTGGAGACTGGCTAGAGGAGGGCGCAAGCGTGCACAAAATCGCACACCACATAGGATCACTTGTTGCTTGATGGTAGTCGAACGTTTGGGCTGTCCAGGCTTCGAATTTTTTTCTTGAAGGCTTAGCAGATTTTTGTTTAGGATTTCACACGAGGCAGACACACACGATGTGCTCTGGTCGAAACTGTCTTCAAAACTAAAGTCGCTTGCTCTATTTCGCATAAATCACTTGCGGGCATTCTAGGCCAAAAACTGGAGCAATGTTCAACTCACTTGCTGTCAACAAAAGGTTGACCGCGTCGCTTACCAACTTTGCTGAAGTTGGGGGGTGTAAAATTTAGACATGCAATCACAGTTTGATTGAGATTTATTAGGAAACAGGTGACCCGATCGAAAAAGCTGACGTACATACTATAGCGTCGAGGCATAGACTGCGGAATGTCAACATTGCTTCCTATCACGTCAATCTTAGACTAAAAAACCAAGTTGGTACGATCTTATTGGGAACAAAACTGACTGGCGCAATCAGTCAATCAGGTCAACGTTCCTGTCCCAACTGCTCATGTTATGTAATTCGGTGCCTTCACAAACGAGGCAAATATACTTGGGTAGTGAAATGCGCCTGACTTTTCCGTCTACGTCACTTTGGCCTGCACCAGCAGGACAGAACGGAGGTTGCGCGATCGCCTCTACTCATTCCAGTCAGTGGATGTAGCAGTCGACTGAAGTTCAAAACCAACTTCAGTATCCATTATGGTCGATCGCAAGGCATATTCAAATCATCTTTCGTCAAGATAACCCTAAAACACTGACGAGATACATTTACTGCGCAATCCCAACTCGAAACTGCCAGTTTTTAGCGGAGTGGTGATAACAAGTCACTGATTTCGACGAGATGTCCCAAGCAGTTAGAGCACAAATCTACTGATCCGGAGGTCCGTGGTTCGAACTCGACCTCTGCCTGTCGACTTCCCCTGTCTAGGCTTGAGCAACCTGGCAGTATCCCAGCCCTCGTGCAACCTTCGGGTGGCATGGCAGCTAGGCACCGAAAGGGTGTTACAGCTGAACGACCACCCAATTTGACAAAGCTTATACGCATGAATGACCGTCGCATGTACAGTCAGCTTGTCCTGGGATAGAGAAGTAGATCTGACTGGTACATATATCGATTGGCTGTGTCCATAATTGTGTTATTAGTTAAGTTGTAAAGAGTTGGTTGTTTTTGTTATACGGCTGACGTCATAAAAACCGGGTCATTGCATTTTGAGAGTTCCTTATCCTTACTTATAAGCATGAGTAAGTTGTGTTGTTTCAACAGAGTTGGAGAAAAACGAGTGGCTACTCAGATTTTGCAAAATACATGCAGCCATGCGGCACAGTCATCGGGGGGGAGGGGGGGGGCTGACGCACAGCTGCTTTTTCTGAAAATCATTAGTCGTTTGACTCTGAACCAACAAAAAATCGTCCAGCTACGACACCCTCTCGATGCACAGCTACCATGACACCCGAAGGATGCACGAAGGCCGAGGTACTGCCAGGTTGTCCAGGTTGCAGAGGTTGGGTTCGAACCACGGACCCTCTGGTCAGCAAGTTCACGCTCTAACCACTGAGCGATTTCGAGCACATGCTCACACTAAGTAACAAAAACCAGTTGGCAAATGACGCCCATTTAGCCCAACATCAATAACAGAAAGTCAATTGTTTCTCCGTCCTCCTAAAAATCCGATCGCCTTTGTCGCGCAATCAATTGGTCTGATGAAGCTCTCTTCTCAGAAGCCAAAGTCGGTCCTGCAATAAATCTTACGATTTTCTAGGAATATAATTTCACAACCAGGCCTTCGCAAACAACTGAGCATAAAGCCATGTTTGTTGGGCGAAGCTATTCGGAATCGCCAATAAAGGATTGGAAGCAAAAACAAATATGTTAGGCTGTAAAATGCCACCGCTGCCTTCGAGTTCGTCCCAAGTTGTTTTCATTGTTCAATCGACATGAACGAATCTCCCCTAGGACTTCGAGTATTAATGAGCCCACGGAGTGGACTGAACGTTAATGTGTGGAATTGAGCCACAATCTGACTGTGTACCTTAGGGACCTCTCCAGTATGAGCCCCGGCAGCCACCAACCAAACATCAGTCTCATGTTTCTGCATGCTTCTTAGTTGCACCAGTAACTTATACTTTTCCATATAAATGCAAGAATGAAAATTCAGCCAGCAGTATGGTCAAACCGACAACCATATTCCTGGAGCTACTGAGAGACAATACGACCTGAAATTGGCTACGTAGAAGTGCTAAACGGCTCAGCTGTTGCCTGAGGTTGAAGTGCCCTTCCCTAGACCTTCAGCCTACGGCTCGTCTTTCAGCAATAACCTGGCAAACAGCTTGGCAGTGAATGTATACAACATTCTTTCATATCGATTTTCTGGTCCGTACACACTGACTTTGTGTGACGTCAAGGTTGCATTTCGCCAGACAGTTTTGTGTCACAGACCTGCAATTAGGCTACAGGACTCGAATTACACGCGGTCCAGTGTTTTCAGTTGGGTGTCTCAAGGTCCATGGACTTATTTTCAAGCAGAACTAGCCAGGGTTTCCAGACTTTCGGGCTGTTCGCCAAAACCTTGGCATGAGTTGCTTAACCAGTGGTTTTCACAAGAAGCTGGGTCGCACGACCAAACGAGATTAGAATCAATTTTTAGTTGCGTACCCAGCTTGTCTTTTCAATAACCAGTTTAACTCCAGTAGTACTGTACTTTCATTAGAGTACCCAAGGTCTGTCTCAATCGATTGTTCAAACTCAGGCCAATTTGCGCTTACGCCGTTTGCTGATCGAAGCACATACAGCTTGTCAGCTCTTAGGAGGAAGTCAGCTGACGGCCTGTTTACGACAGCTGCACGGATGAGTCACCTTCCCCTTGTGCAATTCGGCAGTACCGAAAGCAAGAAGTTTCACTCTGAGGTTTTTTGACGCGCCACACACCCCTCGATTAGGCTGAGCAACAGATTTCGCTTTAACGACCAAGACATGTGTAGCTAAGCGCCTTAATGAGAAAAACCGAACTGGAATGGGATCTTTTCCAGATAAGCCCCGCGAAAAAATTAACCCCCGTCACCAGCCCGAACGGAGAAAATTTTTTGCACAAAATGAGCCTAGATGCGGATAAGGAATTGTTTTCATCAAAAATAGGTCAAGGTTGTGCGTACATTAAATTGGAGCTGACAAAAAGTGGCGGGGCTTAACTTTTCGCACAGGCACATTTTGCATTAGTGGCTGGACTTATCTGGAAAAGATCCCTGGAATGATCGACTGAAGCGTGTAGTGGCATAATTTACAGAGTCCGGGGAAACGTCCTTTGAAAGAAAATTACCTGGCTCGGTAGCAATGCTGTAGTCCTTTATAGAAGACCCAATAAATTGTTTCGCCCAATATCACTGCAGGAAAGTGCTACAGACCAACATCTATTCAGCGGTGCTCAGTGGTCTATGTGCATTCGGGTGGTGGCTGTGGAAGACCGAGGAGAAGGACTACCGGGGTCAATGATTGTAACGGCTCACTTTCAACGTAAACTGTATTGATTTTCAAACCTTCAACGAATGGCACATCCATCGCAGACTTTTATTCACCAGCGATTTTCGGGGAACAACTGTTCAAGGTCAAAAAAGTGGAGCGCTCACTACCAAGGTTAAATAATTTAGTGATCATAAAGTTACGAGACAAGGGGGCGGATGGAAAACGGGGCGCCCTACGCGTGTGCACCACTGGGCAGAAAACTGCACAAGGTAACCACCGGGCCGTGGAAAAAGGAACCAATCAACGTCAAGTGCCTCACGCACATGAACCAATCACAACAGTGAACAATTATCGAGCTGTCCAGACATGCGCGAGATCGCACGGGGCCAAGTCGTTCTGTGTGTGTGTGAGTGCCCTCTTACCCCCATTATAAATAGGTTCCAGCGCAAAACTGTTCCGGCGAACGTCTTTGGCTATAGTAATCGAGATGGTCCGATCGATCGTGGGGGATGGGGGGCACGTTTCAGCAAGACAAACGCTTCCTATTGGAGTGTGACGAGACTACAGAAGGCTTCGGTTGGTCAGTTCTAAAAAGCATTCTCAATTATTTTTTGAATATAGGTGATGAGCTCACGAGAGAATGTACTACAAGGGAAGCCATATCACAACCCCAGGAGTTTGACTGTATGGTAAGGAGACAGTCAGGTGTGAAACAGTTAAGGTTCCATGCGTGAACAAAGCCGCTGACATCCGTGAACGCATCCGGTGCGCATAAACAGCGCTTTTAGAGAGGGGGGGGGAATTGCACCCGGCTATTTATCGGCTGCCATGGATAGCAAATGTACATTTGACAAAAGTGGAGGTCGCACAGGCATGCTGATCTGTATGCAAGATTTGCGGAACAATACAGCCTTCGACCAGTGGACTCGGACTGAATCCTCGCGTGAGGATTAGAGCCGTCGTCTCATTGTGCGCCAGACTTGACAAATTTACCCACTGGAATTTGGGCGCCACATTTGAAACAATGTACTTTTATCCCGCTGTCACCAGTGTACAGCCCAAATCCAGATTATTGAACTGTCTAAGCGTAGTTAGAATAAAACCAAACTGACGCTGTGTAGTGCGAAATGCACGCTACTCCCTAAAAGCTGCATGCAGGTCGTCAATGGCTGGATTTTACGTTTTTATGAGGATGTGAGCACATATCTGACAGTTTATCACGTATAATTATCCCAATGAAGGCCTTGGTTGACTTTGCTAAACATTAAAGCCTGCGATTTTGACGCATACCCACCATATCCTCTAATAGGTTGTCCTAAGCCAGGTTACCACGTACTGACTAGTCGTATCTCCTAACTGCATTTGGCAACTAAGGTCAAAACTCACGCAGGTGTTGAATTTGCCGCTGAAATTAGCTGATAATCATCGAGTAGACTAGACATAAATGTGGAATCGATGCCGATCGATGCTCACGAGAGAAAGTCAGGATTCGGAAGAGCTCAAAAATGTTCACGAATCCTACAGACTCGATTCAGAAATGGAGGTAAACAAGATAACTGGATATCCGAGCTCAGCCTGTACTCGGAGGACCAATGAATACCACTTTTATGCCCGTCAAAGCCAATCGATACATGTGTGCCTGTTGACGTCTGTCACAATATGACCTAGGGTTAAAAAGCACAAATCAGGAACACGATACGGAAGCTTCCGGTAACTTTGTTTGGAAATGCTCGATCGACGCGTGTGTTATGCTTCAAGTGTCGTAATCCGAAGCTGTATGGCACGGCAGTCTCTCTCAAATAAACTGAAAAACTTGATGTGCTTTCATTTTCCCGAAGAAACATGCAATCCATCCTTCCGAGCATATTAACGGTGAACAGTTCGTGTTCGTGTTTTGGTGAACCATGGAACATTCCGTGTCATTGAGCCTAATTGCCTTATTTTTTGTTCCTCAGAGAAACACCAGTCTTAGTTCGGATACAAAGAGGCCTTGGACCACTTTACTGTTGGGCTGAGTTTACGAGCTCCGAGGCTATAGTGAAACCATTGTTATCTCGGACTTCGCTTGTTCTCAGTAAGTTTTTAGCCCTCACATCGTCTCTCTTGGCCACTTTTTAGACAAACGCACACACTATCGCCTTGTCGTTTGAGGAGACATCTTTTGAATCTACGTAACTTTGACTAAGCAATTTATCTAGTTCTCGCGAGATGACCTATTGTTATATCTGTTATTCATGTCACGTTGTTGGCTCTGCAAACTGACGGTTACTCTGCTGAGCCGCTATTTCAGTAGCCTGCCAGCAAAGCCGCCTCGGTAGTTCAATTCCGGGCCCAACAGAAAAGTTCAGCTACGGACTTCGGACGTATAAATGTCCGAGATCACTTCGCGCCGTCTCTCAGAGGATGAAGGAACACGACTGTCGCGCTCAACGACGTTGGTAACATGTCCTCGTTCTGCAACGCACTGGTTTCGAGCCTCCTAGTAACCTTAAGCGGTAAAATGCAGTTGACGAGTCGCATGCGCGACTTAAGTTACTCAGATATATGGATATGCGGCAATGAGCATATCTGTTACTCACAAGTATCCAAATGAATACGCGCATTCGAATTGGACAAAAAAGTCCCAGATGAGCGAAGCCATCAGCTCAATGCGCGTGTAGCGAGCACACCATCGCTAAACAGGCTGTTGCTTTATATTTCATACTACTCATAAGTAGTTGAGAACTGATGCGGGTAACTAGTCCCCGCTGAGCCGGTTGATTCAAATTTTCCAAGTTGCCAACGGCACAGTGCTTCCACATTTCACCCCATTTGCATTATGACCATGTTGACGACAAACAAATATTTGAAAAGTTTTCTGATGTGGAGCAGTAGGGACCACTGTGCCAATCGGCCAAGTTGAGCAATTGATATGATTAGTACCCCCTTTCAGGGAAAATCTGTTTTGAATTTGGCATTCACCCGGTAGAAAAATAATTTCGGCAATTTCCGGTTGTGAACCTTCCAGTACCCATGTTCTCAGTCCCAAAACCGTAAGAGGCAATTTAGCTGTCGATCTCACCGAGGCCGGTATAGACACGTACGCCCCTTTGTTTGAGCGGGTATTGCTAAGGAGTTGGACAAACAGATCAAAGCTAACACCGATTTCTCTTAGTAGTCCGACGAGATGGGAAGGAGGTCGATTGGTGGGGCGATCCGAATGCCATAACATGGTGCTACGGAATTGTAGGCGACACTAAGTCTTTATTCAGAGGGTTGACGTGTCTTTTGTTGAATGGAAGCGAATGCCTCATGGGTTGGCCCGCTGTGGCTTCACCGCATCATTACAACCCGAGCATCTCACTCAGTTTTCCGATCATCCAATCCGTACGCCGCGTTTTGACACAAAAATGCCCAGCCATGCACCATCGTCTGCCGCATGCATCATTACGTTGGAAGCAAAAGGCGTAGCTCTCTGCTCAAGTTTGTATGTGACAGGCAAGTGCAGAGCCTAGGCCTCTTGTCCCTTGGGCACGAGTGTCTGGTAATCTGGGGGGTGCACGGTGCATACGATCATCTCAGGAATGCGAGATAGACAGACTGATTGAGCTTCAACAGGCGGAATGCCGGTGAGAACGGACAAGCTCACCAACCAAACGATCGATAACTATCGATTAGCAATTAGGAAGAGATAGCGAACTTCCAGCTTCCCCTGTGACACCAACATAATGGAAAGTTTCGCCTGAGACTGTAAGTGCTTGTAAGCAGCGCGATTCAAACAACCTTGTCGACTGCAGTTCCGAGGAGACCGCAGAAAAATCCAGTTGAGCTTATCATTCTAATCTACCTGAGAAAACTCTAGTTAACTTCGAATAAATAATGGACAGTTGTTGGTAAAAATGGTCGACAAAAAAGCAACCGAAACTTAACCAATTATTAATTGATTTCACTTAATGATAAGAGAACCATCGTAATGGTAGTGCGTTGCAATACTGCTAAGTCAAAAGCGGATGAACTAAGCTTTCGAGATTTTCTCTTTGGGGGTAAAACTCTATGGCGTTTGAGAATATTGTATGACAAAATATGGAACGGGATTCAAGGGGGTGGTGTCTCGAAATGTTCGATAACCAGCATCGCGTCAGTCACACATCCAGTTTATCGACGCTATGATCGATAAACAACACACTGTAGGCGCCGAATGGAACAAGGTCGCACATGTTCACCCAAGAAGGAGGTCCAAGATGTAACGATACGTTTTTGAAAGCAAGCATTACATGTGGTCGGTGCAGATTGGACTTTCTACCGGCTGAAAAACTCACTGGGTCGAATTCAACTCAGATCCAGCCAAGCGGTATCTCCACAACCAACCATGTCCCAGGCTGAGGCGTTACAGAAACCAGGCCAAAAAAACTCAACTTCCATCCTCTAGTGAGGGGTGTTCGCTCACTCAACCCAAGTCAGCTAAGCGTTAGATTAGAACAAAAACGAACACCTAAAAAACAGCATTAAGTATATACATGTACCGCGATATATCGAAAATCGTATGAACTGGAACATGAGGCGGCCTGGTGCAACACATTCAGTTGCCTGGAAACATCACAAACGAGAGATTCAGCTGGGTTCCAGGTGAGTCTCTCGCAAAACCAAATTGATTTTCAAATGAGTGTATTTATCAAAATCAGTCCAATTCGAGTTCAAGTAAAACATAAGGTTGATGGAAACTCGGGGACTGCGCCTACCTGATGAGCCCGAACTTGAAGGGCGAAACCGGTCGTGGGCTGTCGAAGAATTTTCAGCAACCTTATGAGTAGTGCATTACGCATAAGCGGCGTTCTGTTTTTCACTTATCAAGCTGTCCCGCTCACACAATTCTGACTGAATCTATTAGTGTGACGAAAGAGTTGTGGTGAGCTTTTGAAGTTTCCTTCGTTCCACATGGTAATATGAGTGCATAGACAAAACACTAAGAGGTTTTCACTGTGCTCAGTTAGTTCTCTTGCACTGCAGTTTTAACACTTGGGTAGGAAGCATAGCAGCTTCTCAGCTCTTCGAATTAGTGTTGCGAAATTAGTCGAAAAGTATTTTACATTGCGCGGTACATGTTCATTGTAGAAAATTTGTTTTTAAAAGCTCTTGTTTATTTCAGGTCCGAGTAAACACTCCAGAATCCATGAGAGCACGCCCCCCCCCTTGCGGAAAGGGGGCTATAGTACATAACATGCATACTGTATAAGTGAGTGCCTCAATTTGTCACGACCAGGATTCTCGTTGACCTACCAACGTGACAACCAAATCAACAACGGCATTATGAAACTGCTGTGATCTGCTTGAGCAAACAGGACTTTTATTTACAAATGTGGTCTGTTTCGTGATTAAGGTTTCTACAGATTATACACAGAGGACTGCTAATTGGACTGCGCACAAGCTGCATCGAACTGATCCTTATATCGTTCTATCCACTCTTTTGCAATGATCTTCATTGGAAGTACATCGGCGAGAAATTGGTATTCTTTGTTTTGCGATTGAAGGGTTGACAAGTCGTCATAGTCCAGTTGTAAACCTGGAGGTTTCAACGCTCTGGAAAGAAGTTCTCCAAGGAATAGTTCCTACACAGAACGAACGTAAGGATAATGGAATTGGACGTACCGTAGCCTTGGAAAGACAGACAGCCGACTCAGCAGAGACCGTCACAACTTTAGGGGAAGTCTTCATTAGGATTTTGGTTCGACTGGGTTGGATTCGTAGGGGGCATGTGGGTTCATTATCCATATTGCTTGAATGCGCTATATCCTTAGGGGGTTCTGCAAAAGCGAAAATTCAGAGAGATGATAGAATTCAAACGAGTTGGAATCAGCCACAACGCCAAAGCATACGATGTAAAAGTTGAAGAGGACAGTGGAATAGACGTTACACACTACTCATAAGGTTGCTGAAAACTCCTTGACAGCACGCGAACGGTTTAGCCCTTTTGGAAGCTCATCAGGTAAGCGCAGTCCCCGAGTTTCTGTCAACCCCATGTTCGAATTGAACAGTGGAATATTTGGAAACCTTGCCGTTACTGCCTTCCAAAGTCCATAAAAGCACTCTGTTTGTACAGGAAAGTAACCCACGCTTGCTGTACAGCCACCGAAAGGAATATCCTCGCTAGCACCGAAATCCGGGGAACAGGTGGCTACCATCTGTTGCGAAACCAAATATTCCGTCGCACATTAGTCGGCACCAAAGGACATAAACCAGACAGACAGAAAAGTGGAGACGAAAACGTTTCGATATGCACTCGAAATGATGGTGAAGATATGGGTTACTTTGGAATGGAAAACAGGAAAATTACTCAGCGGTGAAGCTGCGCTGCGTAGTTGAGATGCCAAGATAGGAGCAATCAAAAAGCCAATAGTCGACGTTTCCTGAGCAGGAACTCGAGACAGCACAGGAGTTAGGGCGCAAACTTACTGACTGGAAGGTCTGTGGTTCGAACCCAACCTCCGCATCCCGACTGCTCCTGCTAGGCTTCGGCAACATGGCAGTAGTTTATCTTTAGCGCTCTCTCCGGGTGGCACGGTAGCTATGCACCGAAAGGGTGTTACAGTAGAATGACTGTGACCACATTTTTATTTGAAAAGAAGGAAAGATCAAACTATCGGTAGGTGGTGGGTGGTGCTGGGACCAGGAAAAGGTTGCGATAATTTTCTCACCGAGAAGAGCAAATTTCACAGAATGAACCCGTTTTACCGGTTATCATTCTCAGAGAAGAAACCATTTTGCACTAGGTCCCTCCAGGTGAGACCTTAGGAGTAGGACAAAGATGGCAGAAACAGCTGATAGGCACCAAAAACCACAGGAAATTTTTACCACACATCACAGGTTTGATTAGATAGACCATAGAAAATGAGGAACCCATGCTCTCCACGTTGTAAAACGCAGAACTCCCCACGGTGCGTGACTTCACAGAGGTGTGTTTTACAATCCGTCAAAACACTCAAAATACTTTTCTTATGCAAGAGCCCCAGTGAAGAGGATCCGATCATGAGGTTCATCGTTTCAGCAATTCCTTTGTCCATTTCTTAAAATTCGTCTTAGCTCAGGCTTTCTCGACCTCCGAACTGAATCAAGATGAAACATTTGTACCGATTGGGTGACACTCATTGTCCCTGCACTGTTCACATTGCATTTCTGTTTCTGTTTCATCAGGCCTTTGTAACTTTGAAATTTTTGGCAATTACGCACTACTCATTTACGAATCTTGCCATAATCTCCAAAAGGAGATAGCAAAAGCTGCTCAGCTTCGACTTGCTTGTGTAGGTTGTATTTCACTCAAATAACAACATTAAAAGGCCAATGCATGAATCCAAAAATCAGCTTCAGTTGTTCAGCTGAGGTGAACTTCCGGTGCAAGGCTATCCGGCGATTTAAGGAAGGCATGAGGGCTGAGATGGCTATCGATGGAGCTATCGAAAAACCAGGAATGAATTGGAATCACGGACTCCTCAGTCAGTAGTCCCATATCCCAGATGTCTGAGCGCCACACACGTTAGCACAACAAGTTGGACCCGTAGAAAGATGACCAATCCTAGCATCTAGGTCCTTGGGAAATGTTTTTCAACCAGGATAAGCTAAACAGTACCATAATGAGCCCCAAGAAGGGTGAAACCGGTGGTGGGCTGCCGAAGAATTTTCAGCAACCTTACGAGTAGTGTATTACGTCTTAACAGCAACATCTTCAGTCAGTAATTCAAATTTGAAATGGTCCGAACAGTGGTGAGTAGCCAAAGCTAAGCTATCGATCAATAGCCAACTAACGAATCTGGGTCCGTTGCATAGAGTACTTTCTCTTGGAGAATAAAAAGTCTATCTTGGGAAGGGAAAACTGTTTTTACGGTCCTGGCGGTGAGTAAAAACACTGCATGTCGCCAAAACCGTAGCCTACTAGATGAAGGCCTTCATGGGGAAAAATTAGTGCGACGGGTCCATAGGATGCTTGGATGAACAGAATTCACCGAGACTGAACATCATCGATCGGAAATCTAATAGCTGTAGTAGACTACCGGCAGAAGGGATATTTCTTCTTACTCCCGAGTACTAGTCACCAATAGGACAGGACGGAACCGAACTTACTTACACTTGGTTGCGTTTGTAACCCATGAGAATCGCTGAGGGTGTGGCCACATCTAAATGTTGAATTGAACAACTGAGTTTATTGTGTGGTTCTGCAGTTTAGAATGGGAGCCAACCATGCTGGTTTGGGAGGTTAATTTGTCCGCTGAACTTTTTATCTCCTCGTGAAAGGTTGATAATGCGATTTTGTTAAATTACCTGATTGAAAGAGTCTGAACGAAATGCGTACCATTTGGCCAGGTTTACTTGAATGACACGAGAGGCTGAGAGAGGAGAGAGGTTTATTTCTCTATCTGTATATGAGGATAAACAGAAACGTTGCCGAATACTGGTGAGAGTACTACAGCCTTGCGGGGGACGAGATGGCTCAGTGGTTAGAGCGCGAATCTACTGACCGGAAGTTCCGTGGTTCGAACTCGACCTCTGCATCTCGACTTCCACTGTCTAGGCTTGGGCAACTTGGCATTATCCCAGCCCTCGTGCTTCCTTCTGGTGGCATGACAGTTAGGCACCAAAAGGGTGCTACAGCTGAACCATTTTACTTTACAGCCTTGGGGATCAACAACTTGACAAATAAAATTGACCTTGCTCACCCGTAGACTGTCACACCGATGAGATGTGATGTACTATAAAATAAAAGTCTGGGAGATGCATTTTACAAAATAGACCATAAGTAGGTGTGCTTGGCCAAAGTAAACGACGGGGTGAAAGACAGTGAGAATTTACCTGACGAAAAACCGGACATACGCGAGGAACTTTCCACGAAACCATTTGAAAGGAAAAACAACAAACAGCGTTTCTCACCTTCAATTCTTACTTCCCGTGAAATTCCGCGAGATGAAGAAAACATGGATTCCTGTTATAGAATCTGTACGGAGTTCGCGGAAAACCTCAGTGGATTAAGACCGGCTGGATACTAAAAGTTAGACAGTGAATATCGTTCAGAACCCCTTAGTAGAGTAAGATTTGCATGTCGCGTATGCAAATCCAGTTTATTTGGCTTCCGGAAAGATCAGATCAGATCATCGACGAAGAAATGATATAGTGAACTGGGGACCATTTCTATTCGTACGAACCATAGGTTCTAAAAGGAACATGAGTAGGTCGGATCCACCGTATTTTCTAACCGACAGTCAGTGTCACTGCTCAATCGTCCAGGATTCTGAAAATCATACCGTTGCACAGGGAAAAATCTATCTGAAAACGGGATTTATCAACTTGCTATCCAACCAGTATTGCGTTATGCTAGAGAAACTTGATCGCTCCGGATATCACAAGATGGAGGCAGCCACGATTGATAGACATTTTCAGAGTGTGCCCTCAGGAAGACGAAACGAACGACGACGTCCAGCCTCAGTCAACTTGATCAGCACAGCGAAACACAGTAAGGTTGATTCAAATGTTGATTCCTTGTTGTCCATATGATGGGTTCAAGACCGTACCAACGTTGTCTCCGTGTAGTCTAGGATGCCAAAAAACTTGGCCTGGTACCATCAGGCGCCTAGGACCCATACTGTTATGAAAAAAACACTGTATTCACAAAAGCCTAGTAATCGAGTAGCGTGTCCAGGCAATGCGGCCTGGGACATAACAGAAACCGGCAGTGGAGAATCACCGGTGTTCTAGAAGTCTGGTTACCACGACCGATGTTGTTCACCCCACATGAAGAAGTCACGGAATCAAACCAGTGTTCCGATTTACACAATTCTCTGAAGTAATAAAATAATAAAACTGATAAAATATCTATTTGTTAATAAATTGTTCGGGTATAAAATAGACGGAGAGGATGAAACAGATGGATAATAAAAGCTGATGCATAAAAAATGGAATAGGACTCTGGTACCGAAAAAATGGTTACAGTATCGAATTAGTGTTAATCTAATTTCGTCCAGTCAACTGGAGTCAGTCCATGCTCTCGGAGATAGTCGTTCGCCTTGGTGAAGTGCCCGCAGCCAAAGAAACCGCGAGAGGCCGACAAAGGAGAGGGGTGCGGTGCGTGTAAGACCAAGTGTCGTTTGCGGTCGATACCTGCACCTTGCTTCAGTGCATGCGAACCCCAAAGCATGAATACAAGATTCTGTAGACAAGAGAGAGAGATAGAGCCACGCAAGTAAGTGTCTGTGGAAACTGGCGAGTATAAGGGGGACATTGATGCAGACTATAAGATCGTTGTTAGTAGCGTCAGAAATTGAGGAAGTTCGACAAAAAACATCATTAGGTGAGCATTGTCAGTAGTATGAGTGGAGCTGGAAATTCTTTCAATGGAGCTTTCATTCTGCAAATGAAGCAAATCTATGATGAAAAGCACTTTACAAGCGTTTCGGCCTTATTTGGATTCATCATTAGTGTGTGTGTGTCATCATCAAACTCCAGCAGTGAGCTTCAAACTCGCGAGCTCCTCACGAGTAGTTTGAACGCTTAACCGTTTGGCCACGCGCAGCTGATCAGTACTTGTTTTACGTTTGTTTGTATGTAGTGGCCGTTGGCTCTCTGAATTGATCTCAACCGACTAGAGACCCACTAGGCTCAAGACAACACAGAAGACACATCCAATAATTCAAACAATCGACTTTCATTTTGTTTTGGCTGCGGTCTACAAGTTTGCCTCGCATTACAATAGCTGAGGTGACAAGGTTTACTTGTTCTATTTTCAATATATAAAGAACGTATAGCATGTTGCTAATAGGATGGGCACGCGTTTAAGTAGTATCGATGTCCATGTAACCGGGGTGAGTTTTCCGTTGAAACGAAACTTGGGATCATACACTCACCTCAACATTAGTTCTGCTACATCGATGTCTACAGTCTCCAGTTGCCAGATGGACAGGCTCTCATGCTATGTCAGGTTGTGGCAGTTCAATCGCGGTTACCTGAAGCAACGCCAGCCAAAGCACGTCCAGTTGCTCAGAAATATCATAAACCAGAGATTCAGCTGGGTTCCAGGTGAGTCTCTCGCAAAACCAAAGTGATTTGCAAATGAGTGTATTTCTCGAAAAACAGTCCAATTTGGGTTCAAGTAGAATATAAGGCTGCCAGAGACTCGGAGACTGGGCCTACCTGATGAGCCCCAAGAAGGACGAAATCGGTCGTTGGCTGTGGAATTTTCAGCAACCTTATGAGTAGTGTAGTACGTCTATAAATCTAGTGTTTTTTTCATTAATCTATGAAGTGAACGCGGCAGGAACCAGCTGATCGACATATGCACTTCAATTGTTCTCCACTGAGTTAACCCGCCAGTCAGAGTCTGGAGTCATCGGAAGCAATTATTTCGACGGCTCCATCGGTTGTTTTGGCGCAACTTGAAACACTGGAGTCGGCAATGTTGAGGAATATAGGTAGCTCGGGTGCGCTGATTGATTGTTGGACTGTTCGCCGAGCTTGGCAGTTGGATTGCAAACGTTTCATCACCACACCAGCTTCTATGAACGAGGTTTCAAAACCACACATGGGAACCGGACGGAATGCAGACGAGAAGTTGCTCAATTCGTACAGCAACGAGGATATTTTCTACCATGCCCGTAAGATTCATACCCCGATTGTTTTCGCGCTTGGTTTCATCGACTTTTTCCAGATAAGAATCGGTGACAATCTTTAAAACAGCCCACTTTTGAAGCGGAAATCGTGTGCTTGAGACATTCAATGGAATGAGTGGAGGATTTCGGTACAAGTGACATCCCCCGGATTCAGTCAGCTCTTGCGCGGTAAAGTGTGACATACTCAACCGTCGATAGCGATTGAGAAGCACCACTAGCAAAGCTGTCGGAGTTCCCAGGTACACCGAATTTGTTTGAATCGTTCAACTACTGTGAATACACGCTTCCACTCAACGTGAGCTGTGCTGTTCACCTGTGGATGAGCACTGATTTGCACCAGTGAGAAACTCAAATCAGTTGTACCTACCGTTCACGAGACAAATTAGCAGTTGACTGATCTTCCATCAGCCTGATAGACGTATCAACCACAATAGACAGACGAAGGTCGTAATCAAAATGATTAGCTCGGTTAGTTTCAAAAGGACTCGGTAAATTACCCCTACAACTCAAGGATCTGAAAATCAATAAATTTAATCCAGAATTAGCCCGTCTGGGGACAGATTTGTCGACCGTTGGCCGGCGTGTGCACGTCTGGTCGCATGGCCGAATGACGGTCAGATCGATGGAACGTTTTTTTTCTACGTCACATACTCTGGTGGCGCAGCGAACTGGTTCACGCGAAACGGAGGGAATTTCTGTTTTTTTTTTCCAGGTTGTAGAATGAGGTGAAAAGGATAAACCGGTGAGAGAATGGCAGCGGATAAAAATAGATCATTCCATGATTGGCAGAAAGCTTGCATGGACGGATGAATCGATAAGTGGGGGCTGTGGATCGATATGGTAACCTTCCAAAGCAGCTTGTTGCCCGAGAAAAATCAGACACTTTTCTACACCGTGATGGTCTTTTAACTCACGGGATTATTCTATCGTTCATATAATATACTGGACTGATTGAAAAGTCGACTGAAGGCTGACGCGATAAGCAATCAACTGTCCTCGATGAGTTGATGTACGCAGATGAAAAAGCCATGGATTCTGGTCGAATGGTTAAGTGTTCAAGTGCTGAGTGGAAGGTCACGGGTTCGAGACTCTGCAGAGTTTTGTGAGATACGCATTGCTGATGATTCCCAGTAGCGTTGAAACAGTTGCAAATGCTCCTCCGTTTCTCAGCAAAGGTTGGCTTCATCTAAAGAACGAAACCTCCCTTTAAAAAGGTCTTAGCTGCTTCAACTCTCAAAGAATCCTCATGTTTCATTTGGGAGGACATCGAGAAACATAATTTCTCAAGATAGCACTACTATTCTAGAGCTTTCTAGCGGCTTCACCCCACTACTGTCCCTCACATAAGCATCATGTACGACGTTCGGTCAGATTTATTTCCAAATTACAGAAAATTATCAGACCTCCTCACACTACTATCAATCTATAAGCGACTCACAGGAAAAATAATTTCACAACATGAATGAAACTTCCAGCTGAGAAGTCGTCACGCGAGGAGCCAATCAATACATGACCATGTGATGTGGTTTCTGTGATTGAAGGACTGGCGGCGCTAGATCCTGTCAAAGTGCTAACTAATCACGCTGCTGTTCAGCCGCCAGTGGTCAATCACTGGCCGGAAGGTCGCTGGTTCAAAACTCTTTGGATTCTGTGACATGTTCACTGATGATGACGCCCAATAAGAATGACACAGCTGTGGGTTGCTTCCTGGCATAGTGTGATTTCACCGACAGGTCGAAATCCCATTTGAAAGTTACCGAATCTCCTCACGCTATCATTATCCTAAAGTAGCCGTATTTTTGTGTCCCAGGAAACGTGGGGAAGCCTACGGTAACCGAATGCGGGGTCCTCTACGTCTGATTCGAATGCGGGTTATGTTTCAATTCCTTTGTGCAGATTGTCAGCTACGGAAATTCGTGCGATTCTCGGGTCAGTCACCTTAAATAGCTATCACGCAGACTTTGATCTGAAAGAACGTGATAAAGGCACAGGACCTCGGTCACTTTGTGAAATTATAATGAGTTCAAATGAAGTCCTCCAAGGGTGTGGGAAGCCCCATTGGTGAACAATATCCTGTGACAAGTAAAGGCAGACCTGCTACACAAAACAATGGTTGGAACAATAGGAACGCACAAACAACAGTCTACATCATCTATAACAACAAGCCGTTCCGACAGCAGCCGTTGCGCTGGTGCCCAACAAGGGTTCCTCTGGGGCGCTAAAGCTTCGGAAGAGTTAACCAAATAGCCTGGTTGTGATGTGTTGTTATTATCTGAGGTAGTGGTCCACAACGCGCGTTCTAAACCAGATACGATCTCAGCCAGTTGGGGAACAGAAGAGTAAATCCGTCAGTGACATCGCGAAAAAATCGAAATTTACCAAGATTGGAAACAATGTGATCAGTGGCCCACAAAGTCTCGTGAATTCTTTGTGTACAATCAGCCCCGGATAGGACACAGGTTATACTAAGTGTGCTCTGTCATCAGGTCATGTTTGTTGCCTTGAGGCCTTGTCCGAAACTGCAGTGGTCTAGCGCAGGTACCACCAAATTCGATAACCATTCAGGGGACTAATTGCAATTACCAGTGTAACAATGTATACTACTGATGGGGCATGCAAGTAGTCTATGGTCTGGTGTTCAAGCTCCTCCCTATCTGACGGAATGTGAAGGTTACTGCGGAAATTATGGAACGGCTTTGTAAAGTTCGTTCATTATCATTCAATATTCAATGAACGTCCAAGAAACTTCAAGAGGACAATTGAGAATGTTCACTTTTCAAAAACTCTGTAAAGAGATGTTTACTCTGGTGTCTAATGTCTTGTAACCGCTAAGTTCGTGCATGCTAACAAACAACTTTGCACGGATGCGAACCAAGGAATGATCTGATTCCGTAGGCGTGTTTCAAACGCAATGACAGTTTTGAGCACTCGATCCTCATCCATAGCTAATTACTGAGTGCTCGGTTGGTTATGGTTTGAATGACGCCAGTTAACGCGACCCTCACGTTGGTGATTAGTGCAAAGTTGTAGGAAGCGACTGCCGTTATCGGGGTTCTGATAGCATTTGCACCAGGTCTCCCGCAGAAGCGGCTTCAATGCTTGTCGACTCTTCCCAACCGATAATTAAAATCGCCGCCCATATCCGTACACTTTGCCATCTATATGATTCTCGAAAGTGCACCCGCTTCGGGTGCAGATTCTGGCAGACCGGGCAGACTGACTGCACATAGTCGGCTGTTCATGGGCATCCAGTCAAGCAAAGCGTCTTCAACTCTCACGTTCAACATAAGACCACGGGAAGCCTCTTCTGGATAAACTGACATCTGGGGAGCAATCCATGATAAGAGTGAGCTATCGCGTTCAGATAAATGACCTTGTATCTAGTTTCGGAGACATGGCATACATCGAGTTTAAAAAACTAAGGGGTATTTGCACAGGAAGTGTGGACCTCTGAGACAGAGAGCACATACATTAAACATTGCCATGTTGAACGGATTTCCTGGCACTAGTGACAGGAAGAAGGCCCTTGAGTGCGGATTTGTTTATTGACTAACGCGAACTAAGCAGTTACAACTGATTAGACAGAAAAGTAAAAATCTCATTTCCGTAGAGTTTTCCAAAAACGACCACTCTAAAGCAGCTTGTTGAACTTTCCAAGACGTTCTTTGAATATTAAACAATAACGAAAAAACGCTGCAAAGCAGTTCCATAACTTATGTGCCAACTTTTCATCAGATGCGCGGACCGAGCTTTGACAACTGACAAGACACTACTAGCGTGTTTCATCAGTAGTATATGCAGTTACATTAGTAGTGCTTAGGTTTGGTTCTACTGGGTAGCGGCGGAGGAGTCGGTACTGAACTCATAGGGCTACAAGGAGATGAGGATGCATTAGCATTGGTAGTAACTAGAGGTACTTAAGATAAATTGAGGAGACTAGTCATCCTTTTACGCTGCATGGGCAAATGTCACATCCAAGCTATCCAGGCCGAACAACGGAGCCTGTTTGAGGTGTCCTGCCTTGCGCCTCTGGCTCATTAGATGATGAAAGAAGGCAGGGTTTTGCTCCGTTACCATACCCATAGACTGTGGCTGTGGGAGGCATGCTTAGCGGAATGGAGTAGGGCATGGTTGTCTGACGCCTAATGCGATTGTGCACGGCAGGTGTCTTCAGAGCAGTACCAGACTGTTTTTTAAGTCTTTCGACCGTGTGGAAGAACGCACTGGCGCTGACAGTCAAAATTCGGACGCTCGGAGTGTTCATTTTCTTGGATTACGACATTACTCAGCCCATCCATCCTCGGGGAGGGCAGCATCGCTGCTTCCATAAACACATAAAAGAAACATCTTACTGTCTTCAAAGCAAGATTTTTCCCCCTCCAGACCGTCTCGTATTACGACTACTCGTGGTACGGGGGCTTGTTGCTCTTCGTCTGGCCTACCTGGCACGGTTGAGTCTTGATGAACAGAGTTCTAGACAGTTTAACCTGCGAAATCACTACAACACTCAAGCCGGACCATCGCATCAAGGTGGCAACTATTCGCCGGGCAATGTGTACCCAAGTATAGTAGTCCCACCCAACTGGCAATGCTCCAGCAATGCCGCCCGGTTGTTTGCTTGACAGGGATTTCGAAAAACCATACTACTCAAAGTTGTATTTTAGACCGTTATTAGTAGTAGTGACAATGAGGTAAAAATTGCACACAATTTTAAGAAGCCCATGATTTGTTGTTGAAACCCTCCTAACAGCTTTGCTCAGTCAACTTACCCTAATCCCCGCTCTAGGGAAGATTAGAGCCAAGTGAGTATCCATGACACTGTTTTGGGTAACCCCAGAAACATGTCAACTGAGTTAATTTCCAAGCGCAATGGTGGGTTTCACATTCGGAAATGTTCTGCGTCGATTCCTGAAGGGTTTAACTATGCCAAGTTAGATAAGTGTGGTCTTCAGGCCGGAACCATCATACCCCTGAAAGTATAGATTCTTCATCTCGTCTTCCCAACCGTATGCTGTTGCGCATACATACAGACAAACACAGTCACTCGGGCAAAAAAGATGACACACTGAAAAGTACAGCACGGGATTAGCCCGGTGATTGACAACACTCCGTTGTGTATGGAATCTGCAACAGACGGGACGACGCATGTTTCCAAGGGCGTCGTGGCCGCGTCTGAGGCAGCTTCTATGCACATCACTACGACTGATGCTCGTTTGAAACTTTTCGACTAACGGAAAATCTGCTACGCGGTCGATAGGACCAGTCTGGTGCAACAAATTTCACAGTGTGGGCTTGTTCGCACGCCATGTGCAGTATAATCGAAGTTTGAAAGACAGCGCGTCCGCAGATGTCGTCCGACAACGGTTAGCCTACGCATAAACATCCCCAAATGGAAACATGTTGCGGGGCACGTAGGTGTTACCCATTTTGTCAACATGTGTCTACAATCGAAGTCTCCCATCCTACATGTGTTGAGTGAATATACACATCAAGCTAGTCGAGTACTGTAGGCGTTTTCGTGGTTATGTCCCAGATTCAGCGGAGTGTGGTTGGGTGAACCTCATCTAAGAAGTTTTGTGGTGATATTTCTCGAAGATAGGGAGACCCGGCCAAGTGCCCAGGTTAGTAAATCTAGGTACGCATCAAAAGATTAGCCGTAACACCCTTTCGGTACCTAGCTGCCACGCCACCCGAAGGAGGCATGCCCAAGCCTAGACAGGAGCAGTCAAGATGTCGGGATTGTGTTCGAACCACGAACCTTTCGGTCAGTAAGTGAGCGCCTTAATCCCTTAAGTATCTGGAAATCGTATCAGGGTCGTAACAAACGTGAGATAGTACCTAATTCATCGGAAATTGTATCCATACCGAACACAGCACGATTATCGCCAAGTGGTTTGAGTGGCATGTGTAGTTGGGGTTTCATTGTTCAACTGTACGGCTCATTCGGGAAACCTTAATCGGCAGCGAGATGGTCCAATCCACCGATTGGCGCAAAAATTTGGAACAATGAACCTTCTGCGCGCCACGTTTGGTTGTGCGGTTTGTGTGGAGGCTGGGGTAGTAACAAGTGCATGTTCTATTTTTACCTGCTGGTCAGTCCTGTCTACGCGGCAGGTTGACACAAGCGAGTTGAGACTAAATGTTTGATGCTGCTCTGCGTATCGCAGTAGTTCGCTATGAGATATGCTAGCTTGGTCAAAGAGTGAAGTCTCTCATATCATGTTGCCCCCGCATGTTTTCCGCACCGTATTCAACAGAAGCAATCCGCTTGATCATCCGTTTGTACGGGGTCTTTTTGGAGCACTAACTGTCATTCTGTTGTGTGATCCCGCCGAAGCACCGTACGCATACTAAATCATGGTAGGACTGTTCGAGAGGTAACGCGTTCCTATACAGTGTCGTTCAAGTACTATGTGGATTTTAAGTTGGTCCCATGCTGTTTCGCTCCATTTTAGTACTGTCTAAGTTCTCTTTCACTCCGAGTAAGGATGAAGGTTATCACACTGAGGCATTGACCGTCAGGGGACTGCGCTGTGCAGTGGTCGTTCACGGTCGAGATGTCGGTCAATGGTGTAAGATGAAGTAATAAGGAAAATGCGGGTAACTGGAAGATCACAATGAGGTCTGTGGTAAGACTGAGAAGTGATGGGAGGTTGTCAAAACGGTGGGTGGAATCGGTGGACTCCATGCATTCGAGGCGTCAAGGATAGTTCGGGCCACTCTTGTTTCAAACACTTCAGACAACCAGGAGGTCCAATCCAGAGAACTAATAATTTATCATACAATAGAAATCGTGCAGCTGTAGCACCCTTTCGATGTCTAACTGCCATGCCACCAGAAGGAGGCACGAGGGCTGGGATACTGTCAGGTTACCCAAACCTAGACAGAAGAAGTCGAGATGCAGGGGTCGGGTTCGGACCACGGATCTTCCGGTCGGTAAATTCGTGCTCTAACCACTTGAGCAATCTCGGCCTACCACCCAATGTTGGAAAGGAAAAGTCGCTGCGAGCTAAATCCAAGCGCTAGATAGGAATAATCTGTTTCGTACACTCATACTGTGGGAGCTCGCGATACCAGTGTTACTAAAAAAAGAGTTCATCTAGTCATCCGTGAAGTCCAGCACAACATGTAGCAATCCTCAGTCCGCAACAGATCAACGAAATAATGACGGCGAAATACACTCATTTGCAAACAAACTTGGTTTTGCGAGAGACTCACCTGAAACCCAACTGAATCTCCCGTTTTTGATGTTTTCAGGCAACTGAATGTGCTGCACCAGGCCGCCTTATGTTCCAGTTGCTACGATATTCGAGATATCGTGATACATGTATGTTCGTAGTGCACTACTCATAAGGTTGCTGAAAATTCTTTGCCCTTCTTGGGGCTCATCAGGTAGGCGCAATTCCTGAGTTTCCGCCAAACTTACGTTCTACTTGAAACCAAATTGCACGAAATTAGCGGACTACACTCATTTGCAAACAAATTCGGTTTTGCGAGAGACTCACCTGGAACCCAGCTGAATCTCTCGTCTGTGGTGCTTCCAGGTTGATTAAAAGAACCTTCGGATGCACACGTGCAGCGAACGATGTCGACTGGCAGCTGGTATGCGCAGTCAATACGCATGTTGGTCAACTTTCCACGGGGAACTAATCAAATCGAGGGTCGTTTTGTAATTCCTTTAAGATGTTCCAGCGTCTGCATTCTAAACACGCGAATTCCATGCTTTGCCACACCCAATACTTTTCATCGAAACGCGTGATTTTATGGCTTACTGTATTGTATTTCTTATTTTCCAAATCGTTTTGCGTGCTTTTTGGCTCCGATCGACAAGAAGTATCAGTTTGCGTGTCCTTTCATCACCACTAATCTCAAACTTTCCAAACGGAACGATGATATCGGTACGCTTGTTCTCCACCACAGTTTTGACCGTTTTACTCAAGTTACCAAAACGATCCGAAAGATGTCTTGTACATCCGAACGAACATGTTTGCCCTCAGACTAACGACTTTATAAGCGAATGGCTTTGGGGGACTTAAATCAATCAATCTAAGAGAAATGTATCTCCGTGTTTTCAAATTGGATCCATGATATCAAATTCTTCAACTCTGTTGTTTTTATGTATACTTGGGTTTTACCAATCGGTTAAGTAATTGGGACACAACGCATGCCTTGCTGTCAGGAGCACTGCACATACTGTCTGGGGGCCTTCTGATCCAAATAGCCGAACACCACATCGATTGGACGGATGTCACGTGCGGAGTACGGAACAAACGAAGACACGTCCTGAATGGTCAGTCTCAGCCAATCAGGGTTGACAGTCTATACTTCGGTGCTTCTCGCCCGCCCACGAAGATTCTAGCATGACCGTGTGCCATGATAACCCTATATATGTGGTTGTAATAATTCTCCTTTATCTTCACAAAGGGCTGTCTCAAGCTGCCGCGCCTTTTGATATCCCATCGAGAGCAAAACAGGAAGCCAAGGACTGACATGGAAGTTGCAATACCGTTCGCAAGACGACAAACACGAAGTATAGTCTCGAGTTACTGTTCGAAACCTATAACTGGCGCCGTAGTGGAACTGAATTTAAGGGAACGTGGCCAAGTCAGCGACAACATTATCCTATGACGTGGTATTTATACACATGCAATCTATTACCGTCACGAGGAGACTGGACCTTATCGTGGTGTGACGGTGTGCTCACCTCGGCAACCCATTGAGCTATACTGGGGGGTGTCCCCACGACACTCACAGTCTCTCATACCAGGTTGGTCAATGGTTAGCGGTGTGACAAGCACAGTCTCCTGGTCCTCCAAGTTGGGAGTTGGAACATGTGTGGCGACTTGTTTCGTAGAAATGGTAATGAATTTACATTTCCCGCCAAACACCGCTGCCTTGTGGTTGGGCTTTTGAACCAAAGGCTTTGGTTAAGGACCCTAATCGTCTTCCTGTCTAGGTGTGGGCGCCCTGACAGTATCCCAGTCCACGAACAGCCATGATACCTACGTCTAACATGCCACGTCATGCCACATCGTACGGCAGCGAAGCATCGGTTTTGAACACTGATGTCATGCTGTCGATGATGATATTATGAGGTTCTCCTTTGGAACTTTCCCAGTTGAGGTGTTGCATAATTTATTAAATTTGTCGGCAGTTGAAATTATTAGCATAACAAACGCTCCAAGGGGATTCGATTTACCCGGAACAAATTTGATATTAACGCATAGATCACCACTGGAGGAGGAAAAAAGAATTGTCCAACTTACAGACTTATCTTTGCTGAGATGACGAATCACGGCGTCTGTCAGCAGCTCCCACCCTTGATCTTTGTGTGAATTCGGCGAAGAAGCCCGGACTGTGAGTACTGCGTTGAGTAGAAGCACACCCTGGCGAGCCCAACCACTGAGGTCACCGTGTTTTGGTGGCCATTCCACATTTTCCGCTGGTTCTGGCAATCCTGAACGAATTTCCTTGTACATATTGATTAGGCTTGGTGGAGGAGGCAGAGGACGTTGAACAGAGAAAGCAAGTCCATGCGCTTGTTTCGGACCATGATAGGGATCTTGACCCAGGATGACCACTCGGACTGATGAAGGAGGGCACAGTTGGCTCCAAGTGAACACCTATGGGGCACAGTGGAAACCGATTGCCTGAGACAACAATACCTTAAGAGATCGAATTTTATCTTGTTAAGGGAACACATCCTTCAGACAATATTACTGAATATTGATCTCTCAAAGTGTTTTTCACTTCCACAGGAGATCACCCTCAAAAGGGATCGATTTTCGTCGGTTTCAAGCCTCAGAGCTCACCCCCTCTTTGCACTCCATGCATGACGCCACCGCTTTACGGATACAGTACAAACAGAACTTAACACATCATGTGTGATGACATCACGTGTTATACACCCGAACAAGGACCCTGAAAAGGGAGAGGCGATCTGATGTCCAATATCCCGTGGAAGAAGCCCGATGGTCTACTCCTTCGCTTCGATGAAACGAAGATGACAAGGTAGGAATGCCAGGATGACGACCACCGCGGAAATTATGATATCCCCAGGTTGGGAGATTTGGAAAAGGAACTTGGTGGCCGCACCAAAGACAAGTGCGGTGCGAAGATCACAAATGCAAGGGTTAGTCTTGTCGCATTTTAGTTTGAACATTTTAGTTCAATAGACTTAATACGCCAGACCCTAAACGAGAGATTCAGCTGGGTTCCAAAGGAAAACACAAAATTGGTATGCAGATGAGTGTATAAATCGAATCTTACTTCAATGTAGTAGTTCGTGTTGTTGTTGTGTACACTTGATAACAGTGGGGCAGTGCAAACCTATTCTATGCTGGCAAACTTCGTAAGCAAACCTATGCAAGAAGCTAAAATAGACAGCGGAGTGCATACAGGGTCGATCAACCCCTGTCCTATTCCTTGGCTTGATTTTCCAGCTGTTTATCAAGAGATACGGTAGCTCGAGACAACGTGCCATCGAAGAAATTGAAGCCATCATCCACACGGATGCGTGGAGATGAAAGTGGGGAGAAATGTCACGAGCTGGAAAGTCGTCTTGATGAACTGATTTGGAAAAACATTAGTTAGGTACTGCGATCCAGTCCAAATGATTTAAATGCCGGTATCGAATGTTGCACACGCAAAAGTTAGCCTCACTAATGTACTACTCATTAGGTTGCTGAAAATTCTTCGACAGCCCACCACCGGTTTCGCCCTTCCAGTTCGGGCTCATCAGGTAGGCGCAGTCCCCGAGTTTCTAGCGTTAACCTTATGTTCTACTTGAACCCAAATTGGACTGTTTTCGAGAAATACACTCATTTGCAAATCAAGTTGGTTTTTGCAAGAGACTCACCTGGAACCCAGCTGAATCCCCAGTTTGTGATGTTTCCAGCAACCTTAGCTTTACTAACTTTGCGCTGAGCAGAGCGTGAATTTTCCACTCATCAGCTGAGGCGCGACCTCCGAATGGGGACTACTACCAACTGCGTTTCCGCACATGTTTCACAAGTAGTAGCCAGACGAGACAATCTTTGTTCTGCAGGTTTTCAGTCAATGAAGAACGAAGTAAACGGTTCAGTCCAGGCCACAAACTTTAAAAAGAAGCGGCCCAAGACCAACAAAAAGCAGTCTTTTTTAGAAGTGGACCTGTCTCCGGGGGACAAGATATCCGAGACAATAAATTTGCAAGTTGTGTACAGTGTACAGTGTAGTAAGGCTTCCCAAAATGGATTACAGGGGGAAGGAGATATTTCCCCTACTATTCGGGAAGATCAACACTTAACGCAGCCACTGTGACAAATTCACAGCTGCTGTTTCGGTAAGCCGGAGGCAAATAAACCTTCATCTTTCGTCGCATTGTCGGTTGTAATGCAACGCAAAACATCCGCTGAATGAAGTCGAGAAAAAGTTGTAGTGTACAAAACAAACCACAAAATTATCGCCCAGAAACAACTCCAGTACTCCCAAACTTTCCCACGGAATAGTGAAACTGATTCCGCAGAGCCATAGCTAATAGTTCCCACAGATTTAAGGGCAAGTCAGGGAAGGTGTACAGAGGAAAACCAAGTTTGATTGGTCAGCGCAACAAACGCGATACCACTGTTGTAGATCGTTCGAACTTTGTAGCATCCGATTAGTCTTGAACGACAGAATTCTCTCGGAAAGAGACTACATCTTCAAGAAGCCCAGAGTGACGTTCCATCCACCTACGGCAGTGTGTAGCTGCCACGAAGAGAGGAAACTACTACCAGCGGTGGTTAATGACCCTCTTTCTCCGTGATAGTGACGATGATGGTGGTTCCTCTTTATAGACGACCAAACAGGGTAAACTGAACAGAATTTCAGCAGAATCTCTTTCTTGTCGCTGCGTGACTTGGTTATTTTAAGCCACAATGAAAACTGATTCTGTGTGAACGAACCATTAAAAATGTTGAAAAAAATAATCGTTCCACCGTGGTACCCTTTCGATGCATAGCTGCCATGCTAACCCAAAAAAAGCACTGCCAAGTTGCTTAAGCCTAGACAGGAGCAGTCAAAATGCAGAGGTTGGGTTCGAACCACGAACCTTCAAGTTGTCAAGTTCGCGCTTTAATCACTAAGCCATCTCGAGCTATCAGCTAACTAAGCAAACTATCAGCTATAAGATAAAACTAGGCATCAATGACAAAATCAGGGTGAGAAAAGCTCACTCACCTGTTCACTGGGAGGATAGATTGCGGTCGTTCGTGCTCGTTCTCCAGCCACAAAATCAGCCAGTTTTTGGAAACGTTCGCTTTCAATTTGCTGTTGTAATACACACACCCATTCAGGGTGTAGTCCTTGGATCAGAGTTAGCACAGAACGTGTTGGTCGTGAGGCTAATTTGCGTTTGATTTCGGCTAGCTTTTTGTTCAAGTCCTCGCGTCCGAGCGCAGATGTACTGGACCTGCCGAGGGGAAAGTTCCCCCAAGCCGACGGAGGTGGTGACTTCATCTGTTGAGGTGTGCCTTGTGATCGAACAGAAAACATTCACAGAATAAGAAACTTGGGGGTTGCACAGGATGCATCAGTATGCACACAGTGACGATCATTATGGAATCGAACGATTACAGATAACAGATCTGCTTCTTATATGTCGGATAGGTTCGACAGCCGGAAGTGTTTTTGAACTGTTATCTAGAATGGGCGGATGGAAAAGACTGTCGGACCAAGGAACGGGACCCCAAAAAGGATCACAATGTGGAACCAGGAGAGATGTATGTCACATCTCACAGGAGCACCGAGAAGTTAATGAAGGTCGAGGCACGTTGAAAATCTACCGGCCGGAAAGTGCTTGGTTTAAACGCGATCTCTGCCTCTCAACTTCCCCTGTCTAGGCTTGGGCAACCTGGCAATATCCCAGCCCTCGTGCTTCCTTCTGGTGGAATGGCAGTTAGGCACCGAAAGGGTGCCACAGCTGAATGTAATATTATATATATATAATACAATAAATATATGTAGGTGTTCGCCAATTCGGTTGTCAGATCACACAGCACCCAGTGGAGCTCCTCAGACAAGCAACACAACACACACAAAATAAGGTTTTGACGTGTAGCTGACATTAATTTTGTTGGCGCAGGAAGCAGGGTCCAGCACGCTATCAACCTTCCAAAAATAGCTTGAATTTGTCCATCCCATCTAGGCCAAAAAATGCACAGGAACAGTATTGATTGGTCGTTTCGATATGGTCGTCCTTTGTTTAGCCATGTTGTAGATGCACTGCCCAGCCACGAAGACTGATACAGCTTCAAGAGGAATGAAATGGTAAGATGGCTACATTTACCCCAAAAAGCATTACAACGCAACATCCCTCCTTTGCGGATCAGCGCTGGCGGACTAGATAACTTAGTTAGTTAGAATTCTGAGCAATCAGAGAACACGTACATTTGGGCGGCAGTGATGAGTGGCTTTTAGATGGCTTGTCGCCGGGCCGATGGGCTGCGAAAGGACAAAGGGTGTCCCGCAAACGGGATTCGTTCTGCCTAGACACTACTAGATCACGTGACAGTCGGCTTGTACCTCACATCTTGATAGTTGTCTTCTAAACCATTTGTTATTGATATTCTCAACAAGATCTGAGGCGAATCCAGCCATCACTACTGAAGCAACTGACGGCAAGAACGACTCTGTATACGTCCGCATTGTAAACCAAACTGAACGAGGTCACAAGTGCAAATACCAGTAATGAACAAGACACGGATTACAGAAGGTAGAACTATGCCGAACTAGGCCATATTGACCAGATCGGCACATCGGAACAACTGTGCAGTTGATGAATTGTAAAAACATTCATCGCGTGCAGCCCACCAGGCAAACGAGGTGAATTATCAGCGGGTGCCATTTTGTTTCTACGTGTAGGCTACGATGCCTTCACGTGTGCGAGTGGGTGGACAAACGGATAGATCGATGTGCATGTCGCACCAGGGTGCAGGTAGTGTACCGAACACAAACTCAAGAGTTGCATCGACATCCATGTTGAAATTTACTAGGCATGATGAGCAGAAAATTAGAAAAAGAACGAGAATAACAAAAACAGCGGACAGATAAAGCGTACGTTGTTCCTGATAAAGGTAAAACTAGCAGAATTCGAAAACAGCAAACCTAACAGTGTTTTAGCCAGTTTCGCATGAGAAGTTTTTTCAGAACACAAGTAAGAGTTGAACAGAGGTGCCATTTGAGTGATAAGATTGGAACTCGTAAAGCTTATTCCCCTACTATGACGTAAGAAAAATTAGTCACATGACCTTATGGCCGCAGTTTCAAGCGGCTTACTCGAGACCCACCGAAAATTTTCAACAGTGTGGGTTCTGGGGCAAACCAACGGTTGCATGTATTGCTGATCAGATTAGCTGTCGGTAATTACACGAGATCAAGTCATCGAGCAAAAATTTAACCGGGTGCGCAAACGGACGGATTCCGAAAAACTCATCTAATTGGATAAATATACTCATTCGGAAACCAAGTTGATTTTCACGGGAGACTCAAGTAAATCTCTCGTTTATGTTCTTCAACTGAATGTGCTGCAAACAGGCCGCCTCATGTTTCAGTTGGAACGATACTCGAGATAGCGCAGTATATTTTCATAAAGGAAACTACTCGCAAGGTTGCTGAAAACTCTTTGACAGCCGCCCACGACCGGTTTCGCCCATCTTGAGGCTCATCAGGTAGGCTAATTGGCTTCTGTGGTACCGGGATGCATCAGGTGAGCGTACAGGGAATTGGTCACGTGAAAACGTCAACCAACTTAGTCAAAAGGAAAAGAATATACAACATCCATCGTCTAGATCGTGTACATCTTCGTGATAAATTGAAAGGCCACAACATGGTGAATCGAACCAAAACGGTAGAGGCCTGAGATGCGTAGTTGGACTGCTGCGAAGAATCGGAGGACAAATTGTTCCCAATTCCACTTACTACTTTCCATACGTGGACGCTTTGTGACTTCCACGTCCTCGTCCGGATTGGGTTGTCCATTTGTGTTCGAAAGACAAATCTCCTCCAGGGCACGCTTCTCAGGGGTCCGGTCGGACTTTGGTGTCTCTGCCGCACCAACTGGAGTGATCGAATTCTCTTTCGCATCGGACAACTTCGCAATAGCTTTCGGGCTGGTGAAAAACGCTGTCAACGGTTTCTGGTTCACGTATGGTAACTTGGGCATGGCAGCAGGCTGAAACATGAGGAAAGCAGTGTCGGATGAAATGTCAACGAATAAGATAAGCGTCATCGGGACTTCTCTGGACAAGGCTGTACGGCTCTATTGGTAATTAAGAAAACCATCCCAGTATTCCCTCGATCCACTCCGTCAATGATACCCAGCGAAGCTACAAAAGCGATTACGTGCTCCAAGACCTTCCAAAACTGGTGACTTAGCGCCTCAAGACGAAATTCAAAATAAAAGTCTGAAAAATCCCTCAAGACCCTCAAGAAAACAACATTCCAATTTGAACAATCCACTTTCCGCATCGATCTGACTGCGACACTATATTCCAATATCGCCCCAGTACAGCACAGAAACTTCCATCCACAAAGGCACTTTGAACAAACAAACGGTTTTGGAGATTAAAAATTCGAATCCTGCGTTGCCCCCAGAAAATAAACCTCCAACTTGGTGCAGGAAAATTTCGCAGCGTTGACAAAATCCTGTAGCATTTTAGTGGGCGGCGGAACAACAGCCCAACACAACACAAACAACAACCACGTGAGTAGTCGACACACACACACAGTGACCTTGAGCTCATATCGTTTCCTGAGGTAAAATGAAGAAGCCTAGTTCAACTCTTCAAAACTGGGCGGCTGAAAGTGAATATCACTCACATCATTGGCTCGACCTGCGATACGAGGGCGAGATGGCTCAGTGGTTGGAGCGCGAATTTACTGACCGGAAGGTCCGTGGTTCGAACCCGACCTCTGCATCTCGACTTCCTCTGTCTAGTTTTGGGCAACCTGACAGTATCTCAGCCGTCGTGCAACCTTCGGGTGGCATGGCAGTCAGGCACCGAAAGGGTGCTACAGCTGAATGAATCCATGGAACTTATTGCTTTTTCATTGAAAGGATCAGTAGCCCTAGCGAAGTACGACAGAGCAATCGGAACATTGAGGTCACGTATGGTGACAGGTGCAGTGCAAAACAACGGAGACATCAAGAAGCAACAGAATGAAAGGTCAAGTTAGAAGATTCCTTTACCCTGAAGGAGAGACCTAGCCAATGCCCGTCAAAACATTCCGGCCACACAGGGGGCAAACATGTCCAAATCTGACTGTCCAGAATTGACATGTAACAACACTGGCTGATTGTATGAACCTTCGTGTAAAACTTGGATTCAACAACTCCAGGTATAGAAAATCAATATCGCAGTGGTGTGGGAAGAACGCATTGTGGATATTCGTTCAGAGTAACAGGCAAAATAGATTTTCAGCTTGAAGAAAACTGCACAGGGATGTGTCTCAGAATGTTTTATCCTGTCTGAAAAGCAGCGGAGCGTTTGACCCGCAATGCATGACGACGATAGCGTCAAACAGAACCCTGTTGTTAATAGCCATGATCGGGAAAGGTACGAATTCTCGCTGTTAGAAAAAACAGAACCTGATTAGGCGTTGATAACGCATCAGATAGGAAAACGGTTCAATTCGCCCACAACCAAAGATTGGAAATTATCAGCGTGGTCAGCGTGATGTCGACTGGACCAATGTCACGCACCTCTACATCAACCAGGACACAATTTCCAGGTTGCAATCACCGGGATAGTTCAATCGTTGGAGCTTAAAAAAGCGTCCTCTCAAACACCCAACTGCCTTCATAAATCAATCGGAAATGCAACAAGAGTGATGAAAAGAGAGTGGGCTGAATAAAGTGGTTATTTTTGTATGTTTCGGCCAAGTGAGTCTCTCGAAAAACCAAATTTGTTTGCATGAGTGTAGTTCGTTAATTCCGTGCAATTTGGTTTCAAGTAGAACATAAGGTTGATGGAAACTCGGGGACTGCGTCTACCTAATGAGCCCTAAAAGAGGTGAAACAGATCGTGGGCTGTCGAAGAATTTTCAGCAACCTTATGAGTAGTGCATTACGAATATGCATATATCGCGATATCTCGAATATCGTAGCAACTGGAACATGAGGCTGCCCGGTGCAGCACATTCAGTTGTCTGCAAACATCACAAGTGAGAGATTCAGCTGGGTTCCAGGTGAGTCTCTCGCAAAACCAAATTTGTTTGCAAATGAGTGTATTTCGCTAATATCGGGCCCTGTTTTTAAGCTGTGGTTTGGAACCGACTTCCTACGTCATTGATCAGGAAGGTAACGAGAAAAAATCCGACAAACTTCTGGAGGTATTACCGTGGGGATGATGAACCAAGTGTTAGATGAAAAAATGACAAGTGGTCATTGTCCTGAATCTGTCAAGGGTTGGAGGACAATGAGGGGGGGAATTAAAACTGAAATGGATCCTTCAAAATTTCGAGAATTGGCGGAGACGGATCCGAATGCAGGATAGACACTCAAATTTGTTTGAATAGCCCAAACGTCTTCATTCGTCACGGAAGCGGTTGCAACTCGAAGTGGACAATCTCGTACAACGAGGTATTCTCTGACAAATTGCTGAACTTACATGCATTCACTGGTCGTGAATGTTTCTAAACGCTGTCGATGGCCTTGGCGAAAAACAGACTTTTCAAAGTCTCCCTTTATTCTACCTTCGTTTTCAGCCGAAACGCAGTATAGCATATTCTCGCCGTCCACAAAAGATGCGACTGTCGACACAGCCAACGACAGTTGCTTTGGTGTCCTGGTGAACGCGAAATCCGCTGAACAGCTAAAAAATTGAACAAGGTGCATTGACCCACAAACCGCACAAGTCACTTCAGGACAAGATTAGAACCAGTTAGATTTATGGCGCGTTTTTGGTTAGTCTCTATGTACACACTACACGAAAACCAAATTCGCGACAATGTGTGTGCGGAGCCCTGTGCAACTAGGTTCCGCCCATAAACTCTACAATGTGGCACAAAAACGTAATGGTATATTAAGGCACAAAATAGTTTACATCGACCCAGCAAGTAGAACACACACGTACTTCCAATCACACCCAGCGCGCTTGAAAAATGGAATGGGCAGACGCTGCAGTCAAACGGTAGGGGTAAGGGTATGTAGGTTAGCAAATGACTTTAATCGGGTGACTCGGTCCTCTCTGCAGGTGGGCGAGAAGCGTTAAAGTGTAAATCCAACTGGTAACGATCGACACATGTAACCACAAAGTTGGCAGGGAGGATACTGGAGACACTGGTAAAAAAAACATGATGATGATGATGATGGAATCTTTTTAAACTCCACACCCGTGATAAAGATACGGGTGAAAACAGTCATCGAAATAGAAACTTTTGCACGATGACCATAAAAACCCATTTACTTTCCTGTCCCTAAAGAGACTCCTCTGAAAAGGGATTACCCCCATGGACAGATGTAACCCCTACTCATGATGGTTTCCTTTGAAGAATCCTCAAACTACGCACCGAATCATGAGTTATTCAGATACCAAAAATGTAGAAGCATTAAACAGCGTGACTAACCGTATCATACTTGCGAACCTTTGGAAAAGGGAGCCAAACGTGGAAACGTGCGACGGGAAATGTGGCGTAGAGGGATACAGCTGGAGGACGAAGCCCTTGTCACTAGCCAGAACTCCGTACATTTTCCACGAAACGTTTAACTTCCGAAGTGAAGACTTATTTTATGAACAGGGATTTTGACCATGACGGCTTTTCGTAATCGGTTTGACTCGTACTCATAAAAATACGACCAAACTATGTTAGAACAAATATGAGTGCGTTCAATCTCTGTGATGTCATCGCCAACGGTAAGTGGGTAACCAACTTTCGTCTGTAGTGACACCATATGATGTCTGATAACCATAACGCACCTTTGGAAAGCACTCACCGATCGCCATCAGTTGAAGTAAATCGAATGAAAAAACAAAAGGTCGACGGAAACTCGGAGACTGCACCTACTTGACGAACCCCAAGAAGGGCGAAACCGTTGGTGGGCTGTCGAAGAATTTTCAGCAACCTTATGTGTATTGTATTACCTCTATAAAGATGGATGAATTTTTTTAGGTTAATGTTCGATGGTTAGTGTTTCTACAGTAATTTCCAAATTTTTTTCACTTCTGCTTATTGAGACAGATAAGCTGAGCCAAAATAACACACGAAAGTGACGTTTATGCGATGGTACACAAGAAAAAAACGCGCATTGTAAATGAAACATTAATGACGTTGATCTTCGGCCTCTGTTTCAATCTCCATATAGTCGGTTCGCAGCAATACACCATAATTGCAGTTTCCGATATCATAACCTCAGCAATTCCGATTTGCGTCGATAGAAACTTGGATGAGTTTGGAAGCCGTCTCAGGACTCTCAGACTAACTTATCGGTACTCAACCGGGTCGGTAAATCAAATAATGATTGTTCCGCCACAATACCATCTCGGGGCCTAACTGCCACTCCACTCAAAGGAAGCGCGATAGCTAAAATACTGTCAGGTCACCAAAGCCCAGAGTGGAGCAGTTGAGATATCGAGGTCGGGCTCGAACCACGAACCTTCCAGTCAGCAATTTCGCGCCTTAAGCACCGAGCTACTTCGAGCTCCGTCGTGAGAATATGCCGTAGAAAAGAGAGTTGAAACCACAGGGTAAAGTACCATACGCACCATCGGTCAACACGCTCGTCAAATACAAGGATTTGACGATGCTCATACGAAAGGATAGGGGCGAGATGGCTCAAGTGGTTAGAGCACAAATCTACTGATCTGAAGTTCTATGGTTCGAATCCGCCCTCTTCCTCTCGACTTCCCCTGTCTAGGCTTGGGCAACCTGGCAGTATCCTGGCTCTCGTGCTTCCTTCGGGCGACAGGGCAATTAGGCACCGAAAGAATGCTACAGCTGAACGATTTTTTTCCTATAGAAGCCTGGCGATGAACGGTTATTGTGGACTCTCGCGGAGCACTCCCTACGCGGATGGTGCCACTTTCTGGAATTAAAACAGAAAAACTAAAGTGGTGAAACGCCAATAAGAATACTACGGAGCCAGGATGGGCAGATTCTTGAATAATAACAATAATAATAGTCGTTTAACCGTAACATCCCTTCGGTGACTAGCTGCCATGCCACTCGTAAGGAAGCACGGGGGTTGAGATAGTGCCCGGTTGCCTAAGCCTAGACAGGAGAGCAGATATTTTGGTTAGAGTTTATAAGGCTGGGAGATAAAGCGGTTGAAACTGCGTGGTTGTAAGCCGCGGAACGACTATGATACCCAATACCAGATGAGGGATTCGGTATAACGCATGCCGATCGCGTCCGCGGGACCATATCACATCAAAACATCCACGTGAACGGAGAGAACTGTCACACCAAGGTTGAGTGGGTCTGCGATCTGACTTAGTTTCACCGATCGTCCGGCTTTGGCGACGTGCAAAGTATCGTTCCAGAGTGCGGCTCAGCTGTAGTGGGGCCGCTGGAGCCCTGCACGATAGCCACCGCGCTGTTTTTTTTCATTAAGGGGGTTAAATAGGTCTGCCTCGTACAGTCATCCTATTTCGTAGTAGTCCCTATTTGAATTTGGCTAAGCAGCGCGTAGTGAGTAACCAGTTTGTGGTGTTTTCACTCACGTGTTCTACCACTGGATTTAAACATTTTCAACTTTTTGTGGTTGGCTCATACAAATACACGTGTACTCGCACACTTGTATTCACACACACATACACACACACACACGTGTACTAGCGTATTCTGTTGCCCTTCACGCACAACAAGCTTTGTTGTGACAAACCAGTTGTCCACGGAAACAGCTTGCGTATCGGATTACGGGAACCAAACAAGCAAATGGACAACTATATTGGCTGCTTTTTGCAAAACTGCGTTTGATCAGTTCAATACCTACTCCGTATTGTACTGTACATATTAGTTAACGTCGTACGCAGGATTGGCTGTCACACATATTAGGCCCACTAGACGTTAACGGTCGATGTGGAAGCGCATTGTGTTAGCGCACCAAACCAGCGTTCACTGTTAGCCTCGACGCATGTTACGATTTCCCCGAAGAGTGATGATTCAAGAGGAAGGTGATTATTGCCTCCTCGCCACTTTGACAATCTCCTGTATGCGGATAAGCCAGCTTTCTGAATGGCTTGAATATAATCTCCCCAAGAATGGCGGTCGGCGGAGGACTATCGTGATGAGTAGCGATTATCTGCAGCATTCATTGACCGCTAATCCGGGAGCGTGATGGCCCAAGTGGTTAGAGCGCGAATTTACTGACAGAAAGATCCGTAGTTCGAACCCGACCTCTGTTTCTCGACTTCCCCTGTCTGTGCTTTGGCAACCTGGCAGTACACCAGCCCTCGTGCTTCCTTCTGGTGGCATGGCACCAAAAGGGTGTTACGGCTAAACGATTTTTTCAGCAGATGAACGTCTGAGGATCCTCCCGACGAGTGTTGGTCATGCCCGTCCGTACCTTTTTGATGACGGGTTTCATACCCAGATTTTGTAAAGACTCTCCGATGTCACCACCTACTTGACTAACCAGGTTTTCCGCCGTCTGCTTGATCACTTTCCTCCTTCCAACGACTAGAAGATCACCATAGTTGAACGGGAAAAGGGACCAATATATTTGTGTAGGTTTCCGTCCTGTTAAACCTACGAATGAGTTATGTAATACCCTATCAAATAACAGCTCGCGTCGCTTTGAAGAATCGAGCTCCATCTCCGCCGTAAAACAAGGCTTTCGCAAGTATAGATCGTGTGTCAACACCTGTCGTCTCGTCTGCGAGAAATAAACGTAAGTCACTGATTAAGGGATATCCTTAATTTTGACAGCGCAGACAGCGTTCGATAAAGTTCCATATGTTCTGTATACACTCCGTAGGGAATCCAGTATGGGGAACTGTTGATCAGACGGAACTTCATTTTTTCAGCTATTTCTACATTTTGATCCTGAACAACCTTGGTGGTTGCAGGATTCGTTAGCATTACGCCGTATCCCCAAAACCACTCTGAACTGATCTGATTGTTTTTCAATTTAGGCATTTTGGCCGAAAATATGTCTTAGTGCCTACTAGGTATAAACACCAAGAAATCGAGGTATGTGTTAAATACGATATTACGCCATATCCATGCATACGATTCAAATAAGACGCAAAGGGATCCTCAACACAGATTACAAGGACGCATGGCGACACTGGTGCGTCGCCTGCTAGAAAGGCCGATTTCAAAGGTCTGCAAATATTCTGGTTAGTTTGCTAACCCCAAAAGATACTTCCTCTTTGTTTGCGCATGAAATTGGAGAAACACCGGATTCTGTTGTTTGTTTACTACTACGTGTCTATCCCAGTCTAACCTCGTCACGTGACCATCGATCCACTGAGACTGGAAGTTTTTTTAAACGACGATGACGGAGATAATCGAAATAGCTGAAGCGAAACTGGCAGATGGTTCGTGCTGAGCGCATTTGCATGCGAACTGTTGAAAAAACGAACACTAAAACAACTAGCCCTAGATGTGTAGGTGTGAGAAAAAAGTAATCGGAACAGAGTGACCCATCAGCCGAAAATCGCAGCACATAACGAATCCTATCAAAGGTGGTCATCTTTCCATCAAATATAACCGATATACAACCGATGCGGTACAACACGGAACAGCCGTGTTTCCGCGAACTGATAAACCGGTTCGCTGTACCAGAAATGGAGTGAAAACTTATCTAACACGTAGTTAGGGTTTGCAGGACAAGTGGATATTATTGCGGACGAAAATTGTAACGGCACATTAGTATTTTTTTAAATCGATCAGTACAGATGGATCAATGTGCTTATAGGCTAGCAGAAGTTGACGGGGGTTGGTTCACAGTAAATTCGTGAAGATGTCCAGTTCAGCCGATAACTGTTTCCTCATTCCACAACTCCGGTAGAAATATACCCGTCCTCACTAAACGGTTAATGATTGTCTCCTCAGTTGCATGCTGCCAAAGTTTTTTCACAGTGTTTGGTTGCGGTGGGCCACTAGACTTCTCAAGGCCTGTCCAAACTTCAACAATGATTAAAACAACGCAGGATTGTTTTTGACGAGGCGCAGCTAGCCACTAGTGCTTCCCTAAAGCCCCATTACATCCAGCAGGTCCCAACACATCAAAGACGGTCACGTGCTTCTAACTGGAGCAATTTTCCTCAGTGCCTTCGATCTATGCCTTGGCAACATATCCACTGCAAGGGTGTTCGTTCCAACGCAGTGGTACATCGGTTGATTGTCGCTGCTGCGCTGAAATCGACTAGTCAACTAAAAAAATCCACCAAACTCTAAGGTAGTCTCCGATCAGTGGACCAAAAAAAGCTATCGCAAAAGTTCCGCGTACGAATTCGTATAGATATTTAGCAATCACGCAGGTTAGACAGCATGGGGGGCTGGATGATGCCGCGCTCAATCCGAACTGGTAACGTCTAAGCATAAGTGAAGATCACAGATTAGGGAAGTGTTATGTCCCGGAGAATTACATAACAAATTCACGGAAGACGGCACGGAGTGGACCAAATCACCGGTCTGAGACTCGTTGATATGGTGATTTGCACTTTCAGCAACACCTGACTTGCAACCCAGAAGGAAAAATATGCGATGTCATTCTAATAAGAAACACAGCTTCGTACTCCAATCAAGACTTCATCCGTTCCGTGAAGTTAATCAGTGCTCAAAAGGAGAGAGAAGAGCCGTAAGGTTCTTCCAACCTCGAATAGCGTACCAACCGGAACATGAGGCGGCCTGCGTACAGCACATTCAGTTGAAGAACATCATAAACGAGAGATTCACTTGAGTCACCCGTGAAAACCAAATTGATTTGCAAATGAGTGTATTTGTCGCAATCAGTCCAATTTGGGTTCAAGTAGAACATAAGGAAACTCGGGGACTGCGCCTATCTGATGAGCCCCAAGAAGGGTGAAACCGGTTGTGGGCTGTCGAAGAGTTTTCAGCAACCTTGTGAGTAGTTTCCTTTATGAAAACCGCACGGCCGTTTCAACCTCATCGGAAACGACCAACAGTGTGCTTCTCACGAACCAATCGCTATACTATTCAACCATGGGCAGCTGATATACATTGCAAGTAAACAGGATATAGCGCCCTTATACTCCAAACAAGTAATTCACGCCACGTGATATAGCTGAAAGCCTCCTCAATTGACGACTCCATATGGGAGGGGCTCAAGCAAATTGTAGGACGGCTCCCCTATGTGGTGGGCTGATTGTTCGGTAGGTTTACTGAGTGGAAATTACAGAAATTGGAATGCTTGGACAGAATACCTTTTATCGAATGTGAGACAGGCATTTCTCTAGCGACATCGTTCACTCCTTTAGGGTTCTTCGCCCGTTTCCAACCTAGTGATCTTCAAAATGTCTCTCTGCTACAACAAATAAAGTATACCGCAGATGCTAGCACGACGCCTGATGTTGGTTTCCATGATCGTGTGTATCAACATCCGAGATGAAAACGCATGTCAAAATTTAGATTCACACAAGAGCAATGTGAATAAAATCCAACAGATTCCCACAAATACACACGAAACAAATATGGTTCCCGTATCATTGAATATCCGGGCAACACGCGTGCCGCCGCATGCACAATGGCCAAATTAAGTCACAGGTAAAGAGGGGGAAAACGCGTTTCGCCTAACATTTGCAGTCCTGTGACCTATGCGTTGAAAGCACATAACACAACTTGATGAGTGCGCATCTATTCGATGAAAAAGATACTTCCGTTACATTCCTGCGGAACTTTTGGGGGCAACCTTCGGCTTGTTGTTGGATTGTAGTCGATCAAACAAACGTCATCACTTAAGTGTTCGAAGTGTGTAACAAACAAAAGTGTGCTCTGCTGTCGGACCTACGGGCACATGTCCGAATAGAAAGCGGTCAAGAAGTCCAGCAGTCTAGCAGGAATCAAGAATGAATCCCATCTAAGACTACACAATCTTCTGTAGAGAACGCCTAGTTTCGTTCTGGCCGGAGATTTGAGCTCCGAACAGCTCAGTGCATAAGGCGCGAACATCTTGACCGGAAAGTCTGTGGTTCAAATCCAACCCCGGTATCTTGACAGCTACCGTCTAGGACTGGGCAAACCGGAGGCACCTCAGCCCTCGTGCTTGCTTCGAGTAGCATGGCAGCTAGGCACCGAAAGGGCGTCAAAGCTTATGGGGGAGGATCTGAACGTCGGAATCGGTCGTTTACCGCCAAAGGGGGTGAAATTAGGGGAAAGAGATCCCGCGGTTAACTGTTCCAACAACAGGGTGCTCTGATAGTTAACTTCTTCTCACAACGTGGTTGCTGCGTTCTGACGGCTCAAACTCAATCGGGTTAACAAAATAACCCTATATTGTGACAAACTCTCATTGCAGAGTGGCTGTCATTCCGCAGTGTACAGCTAAACAATGCTGGACATATTCGGGAAATGAAATGTAGACTTGCAGGGCGGAGAGCCGTGATCTAAGTTAGCGGAATAACTGTCGATGGGTTTCTGTGCATTCCATCCAAGTCTCGGACGGAAGCAGCTCTATATCGCCCGACTGCCAACGTAAGTGAATATGCTGCTTCTTGAAGCATGAATTTGTAGAAACCAGGAACTGGTGGCTTAGCAGTCAGGACGCGCTTCCGAAATAGGAGTCGCTGTCACCTTTAGAACGTTCAGAAGTTTGTCCCATTTCATTCAGGCCACGTATAACAAGCGGCTGCATGTTGGCCAATTCATCTGCGAAGCGGATAGCCAGACAAGTCACAATCTCCGACACCAACTTTAACGACGAGTAAAGCATTTTCAGACAGTTTAACGGTTCAGTGGTTAGAGCGCGAATTTACTGACCGGAAGGTCCGTGGTTTCAATCCGACCTCTGCCTCTCGACTTCCCCTTTCTAGGCTTGAGCATCCTGACAGTATCCCTGCCCTCATGCTTCCGGTGGCATAGCATCTGGGCACGGAAGGGGTGTTACAGCTGAACGATTAACGGTTCACCTGCCCAAAATTTACCGACTGGAGATATCCATGAGCCCTTTTAGCGAGGATGAAACCCATGGAGGGGCACAGTCCACGAAAAGCCATAAAGCGTCCAACTGAAATAATCTTACCTCATCTTCTCTCACGAACAGTGGTGAAGTGTTTGTACGAAACCTTGGAGGTTTCTCTTTTAGGGCGTAGCAGGAAGAAAATGTTAAATCCCAGTCGACCGGACTGGGACTGTAGCCCCTACCTTTAAGAAAGACTCCTGTACCATCTACAGCAATCATCGTATGATAAACCCCTGAATTCAGTCACATTTAAGTTGACGGCTTCTGTCACTGTTTATAAACAGTCCCCCGAGCAAGAATAACAAGTACGGTTTCGACACCTACCGTGGTTGTGTAGGCCAAATCTTCGCCCTATCCTCAAATGCTACGTAGCTTAGACGTCAGAGCAGCCTTCGAATCTGTCTACTGAATAGAAATGCTAAGAGGTTAGGTCTGTGGGCATGAAGCCAGTTTTCACCCCCTTTGACTTCTGAGCCCCACTCCCATTCAGTTTCATGATCGGTGACGTACTCCACAGCGTACTGGGAAGCCAACGTCACAACAAAGTGGTATTTCCAGAGAACAAGCTCAGATTTCCTGTATCGCTCGAGAGACGCAATTTTTTTAGGCCGAGATGGCCCAAGTGGTCAGAGCGCGAATTTACTGACCGGAAGGTCCGTGGTTCGAACCCGACCTCTGCCTCTCGACTTTCCCTGTCTAGGCTTGGGCAACCTGGCAGTATCTCTGCCCTCATGCTTCCTTCGGGTGGCATGGCAGCTAGGCACCGGAAGGGTGCTACAGCTGAACGGTTTTTTAGGCCGTCTGTCAATTACTATATGGAACAGATAACCCGCGCTAGGTAGAGCAATACCTTACCTTATTTCCAACAGGTGAGGTGGTGAAGAAACTACATCAGTTCTCCGATATCCTCCCTCAAGAGATGCTGACGACCTCCGTCAAATTTGAAATATGAATGAACAATCAGTAACCGACTGGCAATTGATGCTCATTTTGGAGTATTCGTTGAAACTTTCAAAAATGTGCGATCAAAACCAACTCTTTCACGTGTAGTACACAAGTCCGAGCGCAGTTAACAACGAAGTAACTGAAGAAAATAGATGGTCGGCAAGCAAACTAGAAATTAAGCTCTTTCAAAAGCAATTAGTCCAGTTTTCGATGAGAAAATCACTTTGATGGGAACAAGGCGGCGCGACAAGTTTTCTGCAGCCCTAGTACAGTCAAGAAGTGTTCCAAAAAGCAATCAACCAGTCGAATGTACACAGTACTACGTCACATCCCAGACAGCGCAACAGGCCAAATTGATAACAGAAGATTACCAACGGATGAGTAGAACTCAAGCGGCATGTTTAAAAAAAGAACACTCAGACGGTCATCACGAGATACGAGTATATTTTGATGTCCAATGAAAGTTACTACAATGCATGAAAAATAACTGAAGCAGAGAAAAATATCGCAGTAGTGCACCAAGACACGGATAATGAGAAAAGGGGGAAGGGGGGGGATTTAATCCAAGTAACCTGATTTCCCTATAGAAAGTGTTGGAGAACAAGATAGCTATAATTTGGAACAGCAACAACGTAAATGCGTCCTAACATCGCATCGAAATAAAATGCTGGGGGGGGAGTTGTTTCAGTCTTTCATGAATTTCAGTGAACAGTAGTCCACCATACAACTACCAGCAAACTGGTTAGATAGTACGAAAAGAAAGTTACTCCAGATACTCCAGTGGGACCGGTTACGTGCAAAGAGAATCGTGCGGAGCTCAACCAGGAAGTCGCGGCGATCCCACAGCACTCAGTTCTCTAACCGCTCTCATTTTGCATTACCAGGTCATGGACTGTGCCCCGCTGGCCCTTCACCAACACGAGTTCGAAGCTGTAAATAGTGGTAGGTGGTTGGGCATGCGTAGTACATGTCCCTAATCACCTTAACCCCATAAACCACACTTGCTGTCGTAGTAATTCTGATTCATCAATGCTCGCTTGCATTTCATGTTAACATCCATCACACGAAGGGAGAGAGAAGCCTCGCTGAACCTTACTGGCTGCAAGACTTAACTTTAAGCTCCCACACGGCAAGAAATGTATAGTGTATAATTACCCACTTCTAAAGCATCCCTCTTGATCAAATATATCTAGGGGGACTGACCCATCTACAGAATCGACTTGTCTAGTTTGGTGCTGCTCAAGCATTCGGCATTACATGATTGTGATCAGTGCACCACCTCACTCGACACTTGTCTAGCTGCTTTCGAATTTCTGTCTCATGTTCCAGGGTTCAACGTCGCATTGCTATTGAAGCCAGTAACCTCGTTTTGACAGATGCAATGCCTCTGTTTCTATGGTTGGAACATGCATCGAATGTTTTTGACAGAGGCATGATAGTTGAGTACCCACAGGTACACTTAGCTCAATTGCTATGCTTGGTTATTATGTTAGAGTTTCATAAATTCAACAATGATCTATCGATAAAGAGTGGCGAGTGCGCGCAAGAACAGCTTGTTGGCCAGCTTGCGTAAGGCCAACAAAGGCGGAAATACAAACGGAGGAACAGAGTCTGAATAATGAAAAGTAGGGGTAGGTGTGTCGCGACTCGTAATTTTTCACTCTCCTGAGTGTCTGAAAGAGATGCTGACAACCGTGCACTACGTAAGAGGGAGCTCAAGAAATAATGGTGTGAAAAGATACGAACCGTCCGTAGTCGAATGTTTACGCTTATCCTATCTGCTGCATACAGCGAATGGGGATCCGGGAATGTGACTCAGTGAGTTACTGAGGTACGCAAACGTTGCGCCACAATAAGGTTCAGCCTGTTATTGATGTTGGTAGTCGGTTCGTATGGAGGCCTACGGACGAACTGTACGGTTTAAATATGGTGCGCACTTTGTCAACAATATCAAGGCGGTGGGTGTGAACCCGGTTCAGTCAACTTCATTTCAACACTACAGTCGTTCGAAGTTAGGTCATTATTGTGTGCGGTTGTTCCCCCCCCCCATCTGAGTTGCTTACACATATCAAACTATTGCAACCCGTTACGTAATTTTTAGCCAACGAAAACCGATCTTACATTCTGATTCAAACGGAAAACTCAGGGGACTTACGCAAACGCTAGACCGAGGGCGCGGAGTTGCGAGCTGAAAGGTGAAAAAAATCAGTTGGGCAATATCGTGTTGTGTGTGTGTGTGAGGAGAGTAAAGCAGTGTGACAAAGAAAAAGAAATCGTTCAGGTGTAACACCCTTTCAGTGCCTAACTGCCATGCCGCCCGAGGGAAGCGCGAGGGCTAGGATACGGCCAGGTTGTCCAAGTCTAGACAGGGGAAGTCGAGAGGCAAAGGTCGGGTTCGAACCACGGACCTTTCGGTCAGTAAATTCGCGCTCCAACCACTTGAGCCATCTCGCCCTCGTGTGACAAAGAAGGGAAGACTAAATCAAGGCTGCATCTAAAATGACTGCGTTTAGATCGCGATGCCATTCATTTTACAGGACTTATTCTTGGCCACGCCAACAGACGGGTCAATTCATTCTAAAGTGATCAAACCATTCAGATTTCCGAGAGAAATCATCTCGAAGAGTCACTACTCAAATGCACACACAAGCGATAGGCGGCAGGTGGCTCCAACTAATCGATATTCTTATCTGAAAACAAAGTATCTACCAGTAGCGAAACGTAGTTCAGAGTCACAAGAAAACCAGGTATGTGGTATTCATTCGGGGCACAAATTCATTACCCATTCGACAGTCAAACAAGATGGCAAACCTGATATAGGTCGACGACGTTTTCGCCGGATTACTTTTCCTCAAGTGTTGTATATATTATGCCATATCTTATTCAGTAGACCACCAACGCATGTGAGACATCCAGACGAGTGTCTGGGGCAATTTCAGTTGGCGTTTGCAAAATGGTAACCTCCTAACGAAGTTTTCTTAGCTTATATCCCAGCAACAATCTTTCGCGGATCAATTTACCAGTGGAGGACGTACTAGGTTAGATTTCCGGCAAAAAATAAACAATCGAAGGTGAGAAACGCACCAGAAAGTTTCCGTATCTATCTGCCAATGAAGATGCATGTCCGGCAGAGCTCTTAGTGGTCGTTCGGCTTTCTTGCTTCCACGAGGTTGCGACAGATGAGTTCGATTTCTCCAGGATCACAGTGGGAAATCGAATCAACGTGTCTTCATCATCCAACTGCTCGCATTTTCCAACCGCGCGGACCTATGGTGAAAGGGGGGGGAACAACCACATCAGCTAAGTAGGGTAGATGAATCTGAACATAAAGATGAAATTTCGTTGTGCCTGAAAAACGATTCACTACGCGTTTCGTAGTGACTCAAACTTGCAATGTTGTAAGTTAAAGACAGAGATGTGACGACTGATTGCGCGGCCATTGCAATGCTGTAAGTTAAAGAAAGAGATGTGACGACTGATTGCGCGGCCATTGAGGACCATTGTCTTTGTTATACAGTAGAGTATGAAAATGTCGCATGAAAAAATGTCTTTTCTCGTTTTTATTATATTCCGGTTGGGTAGTACAAAAATTGCTAATCGCAATAATGGAGACCACGGGAACTGATGACCGGTATCTGAACGGTATCTCCCAAACTTCGCCGGGGAGGGCGGGGTTTCAACCGGAAGGAGGCCCAGATACCACATCTAAAAATTAGAATATCGTTCTTATCCAGAGCTGTTCCCTTGGACTGCATTCGCAAAGTACCAGCAAAACGTAATGAAACCAGCGTTCTGTGGTGTTGCTGACGGTGAGGAAGTCGCTTTCGTACTTCCGCCCCGCAGCCTTCTAAGAAAAGTACATCTGATGGGGAACCCCGAAGATGTGATTTTGGCGATTCCCGATTTCTCGTCTTGTGAATGCAGCATCCGAAATCAATAGAAAAACACATAACAAGCTGAGAAAGATAGAAGAACGAAGCTCACATCAATTGTAGCGGCAGCAAATTGATTATACTAAATTCACGTACATTGGTGAAAAGATTAGGGTTTTGCATCAGTGAAGCGGAGACGGGAATTCCAGAAAGTCATCAGTAGGAAGAAGGGGGGAGTTGCACAAGGTATAAACCGACCGCAAAGGCAAATCAGTCTTCAAAATCTTCCAACAGTCACGAAGAGTACAGCGTTTAAGATTATGGGAACAAAATAGGTGTAGTCGGCTCCTCCCGTTCTCAAAGCTGCTGGTGTGCAAAGAAAAATCGCTCAGCTGTAGCAACCTTTCGGTGCCACCAGAAGGAAGCACGAAGGCTGGGATACTGCCAGGTTGCCCAAGTTTAGACAGGAGAAGTCGATAGGCAGAGGCCGGGTTCGAACCATGGACCTTGCGGTCAGTAGATTTGCGCTCTAACCACTTGGGCCATTTGGTCAGATCAACCAGGTCATATTAGGAACGAAGCAGAGAAACAACACTATCGATTTTTCCACGAAACACATCTCGCTCACCTTGTGATCTGCATCATATAAGGTGAAAGTGGAATTGTACTGTTCAGTGACCGGAGCGTCCGTTATTATTTGTATATGGCTTTCGTCCGTGGAACGCTTGGCAGGAAGGCTGCTATTTGCAGAAGGTAGGCATACCTAAAAAAAGGGCAACGATAGAGAACAAGCTAAATTACAACGCAAGTGATAGGCGACTAAAGCAAATTAATGACAGTAAAGTAAAGTAAAGTAATTTAATGACAGCAAAAACGGTTGACGCTCGACGAGACACACTCACACACAAGGAACAGGCAAGCCGAGATAGCGCGTTTGGCGTTGCTCGGGAAGCGACCTATTTTCGGAAGGTTTTCGCTTGAAGGAACTAGTGGTTACTAAAGTAGTCTATATTGCCTGCCGAAAAAAAATGCGCACAACATGCAGTGACGAATTACGGGGCCAGAGGCTTGTTACGAATTGTCGCAAAACCCGTTGTGTCCGACTTTCGGGGTCGAATCAATTTCCACTGTCCAGTACGAGACGGTGTGTGCTTTTCGTTGAAAAATAGGATGACATATCAAGGTATGTTTGCGCCAAATCCAGTCGTTCAATTTGAGCACAGGGCGGTACCAACTGCATTTATACACTGGGGAAATAGTCGGTCGAACATATTAGCGTAGTACCGGTGAAACGTCGAAATTTCTACCAGCATCCTCCTGGAGGAACACTACTTAAGGTTACTGAAAACACTCCGACAGCCTACTACCGGTTTCGCTCTTCCTGAGACTCATTAACTAGGCGTAGTCCCCGAGTTTCCGTCAATCTGAATTGGGCGTAACGCGCCAGAAACACTCAGTTGCACATTAATTCCGTTTCCATATGAGGGTCAACGGAATCCCACTGACATCGGTTGGCAGCCGTATCTTGCAGCGTCTCCAACCAGGCGCAGTGGGGATCACGCGGTCCCCATCCTGGACGGCGAGTAGCACCGACAGCACCCAAACTTTTCGTGATTTCTTTCATACCCTTCTGCCAGGTCAAGGGTTGGCCACCTCTCCTCTTTCGCGATTCTGAATTGGGCATGGAAAACAGCACTCGCTTCGGCAAACGATGGTTAAGCATGCGCAACACATGTCCCAACCAACTCAGCTTCTGGTGATGGACATATTTCGATGAAGGTTCCCGTTGCACAACCAAAAAACTCGCTTTCTAATTGCCTGGTTATGGATTCTCGGACACCAGCCTACACGAGCCATGGTCCTCACGCAACGATTGTCGTACACTTGAAGACGTCTCAGTTCCGCTGATCGAACGCGCCAAGTCTCACAGCCATACAACAAAACAGCCCGCACTGTAGCTTGATACACACGTCCCTTGAGATTCAGGGACACACCGCTTTGACGCCATAGGTGTTTCAAATTAGCAAACGCGACCCGAGCCTTCGAGATTCGTGCATTTACCTCATCTGTCACACTAAAATCAGAACTAATGCAACTTCCAAGATAAGTAAAACGCTCCACAACTTCCAGTGCCTCTACCTGGAATTTATGTGGCGTGTTCAGTGACTGCATGTCCAGGAGCATGACTTAAACTTTTGGGTGCAAAATGCATACCAAAGGACGGGATGACTTTGGTCAGTTCATCTAAAAACACCTGCGCCTTCTCCTCCTCTTCAAAGGTGAGAATGATGTCATCTGCATATTCCAGATCGACAACGTTTTCGTCAGAGGCTATTTGAACAACCGGGGTTTTGGAGACCTTCCAGCGTTCGTCTCATTAGTTCGTCGATCACGAAGGTAAACAGGAATGGGGAGAGTGGGCATCCCTGACGGACACCACTTTGTGTACGGAAGCTTTTGGAGAGCTCGCCGTATACTCTCACACTTCCGGAAGTCTTGGAATACAAAAAGCTTATTATGTTCACGAACTTCCGGGGCATTCCTTGGTGGGCAATGGGAAACGAAGCCAGTGGTGACCAAGTGCTCGTCACCACATGCAAGGACGTTGTCCAAACGGCCTGATAGGTCGAATACCGCTGGTTTTACGAAAAAAAAAACAAAGACATACCCGAATTTCCTGTGCCGCTTTTATCTCCGTATGTTCCGGTGCCAATGGAACATTCACTGAGTGATTTTCCGTCTTAAACGTCAAATACCATCCATCGAGTGGGACAGTCTAGATAGAACAAACAGAGGAGCAAACGGTAAAGGAAACGTTTCAATCATATCGATTGACCGGCATCATAGAAGGGTTATTATAACCAAGATAAAAAGTGGCTATAAGTGAGCTGTTTTCCAACTCTAGGCCCCGGTTCAAAGGAAATGTTATCCGGGGTATTGAACGTGAGGACCAACCGGATGAAAACGAAATTGGCTCCCATTCATCAGCTCTCGGTATCAAGTCACGAAGAATGAATGCGGGGGCTGTCTAAATAGAAGTCGTCAACGCCATTTTTTTGGTTAATCGTCGCTAGATGGTAGATCTGAACCAGATATTCGCGAAAGCTGTCAGCTCGAATCGCCCTCGAGATCCGTGAGACGTACGCCGCTGATGAGTCCCGACAAGGAGGAGACGGCTGCACAGCGTAGACTAAACTCATTTTCATGAACAAATGCATCGAAACTTGTGACTGACCTGGTTCCAAAAACAGTGTAACAAATCGGACGATTTAATGACATAATAATCGTTCAGCTGTAAAACCCTTTCGGCCATGCCACCCGAAGGAGGCAAGGAAGGCTGAGATACTGTTGGACTGCCTAAACCCAGACAAGAGAAGTCGAGATGCAGAGGTTCGGTTCGAACTGTGCACCTTCCGGTCAGTAGATTAGCACCCTACCCAGTAAGCTATCTCGAGCTCGGATAATGCATAAGGATATGGTTATTCTCGTTGTCGATACGCTCTTTGACGATGTATTCAGCCGGGTGTATTGAATCGAACTTGTTCACAAAAATTCTACCTGGAAAAAGTGGTTATAGTTCACAAAACTGTGTACTGATTTGATGTTACAATCGGAGAACATAACAAATGAGGTTCGAATGGTCGGTCAACCAGGACAGATGACTAAACGCACCTTTGTACCGGCATTTCGGATGAGCAAGATACCTTCGCCAGACTCCACAGCCTCGAAGTGCACATCACCATTCGCCTCACAAGTGATTCGGAACGAGTAGATGTTTGACTGACTGCCACCTAGAACGGAACCGGCCGATCCAGCCGGGTGGATCACACCGGCCGGTTTGATCTCGCAGACTGCACGAACCTGTAAAAAAAACCATGGATACTGAAAAGTGGAATCTCGCCAAAAGGAAAACTACTCGACTGCTCGTCGAAAAGTGAACAAAAGATGATCTTAACAAAACAACCTTTTTGAAATCAATAATCGAATCAAAATCAAATCAATGGTAGAAACAACGAGACCACGCACAGTTACTTGTTCAAACTGATGAACTGTTGACAGGAGCGTGAGAAAAACTGTGCAGTTTGAACAGCAAATAAAAAACGATTGTCCGTGAAGAGAAAACAGGAAAAATTCGATTAAATGAAATGAGATAAATGACTATGTGCAACAACAAGTGTTCTGAAAAACCTACCGAACCATCGGAATCCAGCAATGAGAGCGACGAGTTGTACGGTTGCCAGATGGGTGCGTCTGTGATCAAGTATAGCTTGGCAGGAGGTAGGCGGCGTCGCTTTTGCACAGGAATGTGATCTACCTGTTCACCCGCTGACGAGCATAAATGCAACTGAAGAGAGAATGCAAGTTTTGGCCAAACTGTGACTGATTTAGCATAATATACACCTAGAAAAACTGAACCACAAAACCGTGTTGTCCTGATAATACCAGCATAGGACCACCACGAAAAAAATTTGAGTTTGACGAAAGCCTAGTATGGTCCGTTAATAGTTGGGCGGACAGCTGAGGCAACGATTCATACGATCCTTAAACAGTCAATTTGCAACACAAAATGTCGATACATTACGGTTAGTGTGCCTGGCTTTTTGGTGCAGTACTTTATTCGTACATTGGTCGGCTATAAGTCCAGTATGACCGGTGTACAAAGGCGGAGAAAAAAATCGTTCAGTTGTGACACCCTTTCGGTGCCTAACTGCCATGCCACCCGGAGGAAGCACAAGGGCTGGAATACTGCCAGGTTGCACAAGCCTAGACAGAGAAAGTCGAGAGGTAGAGGTCGGGTTCGAACCACGAACCTTTCGGTCAGTAAATTCGCGCTCTAACCACTTGAGCCATCTCGACCAAGGTGGAGCGATCCAAAACAGTTTCACTCACAAGGAAGCGAGGAGTTGCGGGACTACAGTCACGTACTGAGAGCGATGGTATAAGCTGCTCTGTTGTTCTATTTGTCTAATTAAGTATGGCAACAACCACGCGTTAAAGGCGCGATAGGTTTGATCCTGACTGGGATGATCCCCGATTCTCCATCCAGGGAGACGACAAATGCCAGTGAAAGTGGGTTGTCCGGTGAGGATTAGCATGTTTACCGCCAAGTTGTGGGCTAGCGAACCTGGGTCGTTTCATTCCGTAAACAACAAGATGAAAGAGGCTGTGACGCAAATGGTCCTCTGACATAAGGTCCCTAACGCAGTGTCGGGAATAGATTGACACAAACAGCGTGACCGGCTGAGCGAGTCATTTCTCCCCACAGCTAGCTGCCAAAATCTGACTGATCCCACCTCCCACCACCAGAACCGCGTGACCCTTCGGGACATGAGTAGTCTGCACACAGTGGCCTAGTCTGCCCCCCACAGCAGGAGAGGTCGCACACCACCAAGGTAAACTCTACCCGTAACAACCAAGCTGATACCGGCGCCACATATGCCGGAGGTCGGAAAAGTCGACCGAGCATTCCCCATTTCACCTTTGGCCGGGCCACCTGAACTTACACGTGGAAATCGGAGAGACTGACAAGAGAACATACTATTTCTCGGAGACGTCGTACAACCATACGCTCGTATTGGAAACAAAAATGTGTGATAGACATGGAGCCCGCCGGTTCTGACATTGCATTCTGTGTCCAGTCATTAACATACTACCGTAAACAAGTCAAATCTCTGTGGCTTGAACAAATACCCCATAAAACGGATCGGAAAACGCCACAAAGGGTGACCGTAAACCTAGATCCAAATGAGTTACAGTTGAGCATTTTAGCGAAATGCACTTGAGGAGTGCAAGTAGTGATGAGAAACTATAAATTGACTAGTAGTAGTCATCTTCGAGGACATAACGATTTCATTTGTGGTGGGAGTCGAAATACCGGTATTGTCTATTGTTTGAAATAGCATCTATCTTCTGTGAGGCGAAATGTTGTCATATCGGCCCGAGTATACGTTTCCTAGAGACGGGACGTTGTTCTCCAGTGCTGTTGCGCGGGAGACGTCATCATCTCAGGCCAAAATCGATTTTCGAAAGAAATTATTCCTGTTGCATGCATTCAAAGGAAATTTCAGGAACGACTTTTGCTATTACTGATGTAACTCGGAAGCGGTTTTACTCGGCTTGCACGGTATAAATGAGCCTCATCAGCAGTTTTTAAACCCGAAAGATGGAGATCTCTTAAAGGCGCCGTACTTCGGCTGGCCAAATCGAAGACTGTTCTTAGATTGCTAGCTCCAGGCCCAACGGTTTCGCAACACACGACTAACCAGCCTCCAGTTATCGCACCAAATCGTTGCGTGTTCACGTAACTGTATGGAAATTTTACGCAGCTGAGAATAAAAAACCGACAGATGGTGGGGTGTGTGCACATACTGTCACGTTTGGATCAGTCGTTATAACTTGGAGAGCCGGGCGAGTTGTAGAATCGCACTCGACACGGCTGGAGAGTTGCATTGCATCAACCTGTCGGCACAATGCAAATCGCATCACTTTCCGTGAGACGGGTTTACTAATAGTTCAGAAACTCTGGGGTGTATTAGGATGTAGCACCTGTCGCACTGTTATTACTTGTGGATTACGCAGACATCCATTTTCTGGAATCCAGAATCCCCGTCGCGAAGAGACTGGACATTATCGTGGTGCGACATTTTGCGTATCTCAGTAACCCGTTGAGCTGTGTTGGAGGATACCCACTCAATATCCACAGAGTATCTCCTATCGCGTTGGTTAATGGATGGAGGTCTGACAAACAGTTACCTGTCCCCCCTCCCCCAGGTTTGGGATTGGATCAAGTGTGGCGATTTGGGCTACTTGAGGAGTCTCACGCCAAGCACCACTGCCTTGTTGTCAGACTCTTGAGCCAAAGGCTTTGGTCGAGGATTCTAATTGTTCTCGGGTCTCGGTTTTCGTTCTCTGACAGCATACTAACGCACATACAACCATGAACTTCACAAATAAAATTTATGGCAGCTGAGCGCCAGTATTGCTGTCAATGATGACAAAGATGAATCAAAATGCGGGTAATCTTATGGCACAGGTAACATCCTTCGTTAATTTCGAGTATGTTTCAATGTCTGTCCATGATTCACTGAGGTAAAAATAGTATTAAAAAAATAGTCGCTCAGATGTAACACCCTGCCTAGATGCCACTCCATGCGAAATAGGATCGAGGGCAGAGGTACTGACACGCTGATCAAGCCTAGACGAGGGCGGCCGAGATGCTACGGTCGGGTTTGAACCACGGACCCTCCGGTTAGTAAGTTCGTACCTGAACCACTGAGCTGTCTCGGACCTATCAACTACAAGTAAGCGTGAGGAGATGCATCGAATGACCGAAAACAAAAAGAATTAGTGGTTTCCCCAAATACTTCTGTACTCATCGAAATATCTGTGATCCGCGAAATTCTAAGTCCAAACCTTGATCTATCATTTTTTTAAATGCTGGAAGCTTTCACACACACACTGCTATCAATCAAGACACCCTATCGCCTCTAACGACAGGACATTTCTATACGTAAAGCCTTTGGTATGAAGAGAATGCCGACTGAAAGGGGATGATATAACAAGGAAAGAGAAATCTAACCTGCAGTTCCGAATGCGGTTTTAATTGCTGCGACTCGGGGAACGTGTAGAGGACAGTATGGTCTGTTGCACCAGGCAGTGTCGGTCCAAACTGGAGCCGCCAATCGCCCATAGGAACGACCTGTGATAGGATGGGTAAGAAATGTTAGACGGAATAAAGTACTCATCCCCTCCAAAAGACACTCCTCCCTGAAGAGTCTACGACAGTGTATACCACTAGATAGTGTCGATCCCACCCCGACTGAACAAATACCCACTCGACTTGGTCGTCTCTTTTGAGGTGATTAATGAATTTCGAGAATAACTAACAGCAATTGTCTACAGCGTCCATCACAGTGGAACTTATCAAAGACACCGTGAAGAACCGATAGAGTGGACTTGATCCAACAAGCAAACTTACATCGTCACTTGCGTTGAATATCCGCACAAGACCATCGGATGGATCAGCACTTGCGAAATGCACTGGACCGTCCGAGGAACACGTGATACGGATCGAGGTTCCCGATGCCTTTCGTCCAAAATACTTTGACCTTCGTTCAGCCGCAGTGGATGTACTTAGAGAGGAGCGCAAATCCAAAGCGTCCAAATCCACATTAGTATCGATCTCCGTAACGGTCCTTTTGACACCTCGTTTGATCAATGGCTTTGCAGTCAGGCGTTGACGGGGGGGAGACAAATGACATCTGACCGAAATAAAGTAACGAAAAGGAGAAGTTTCAAAAAAGGGAAAAAACAAGGTGCTGCAGAGAAGTGGGGAGGGAGATATTCGGCTCAAAGATTTACTCAGTAAGGTTGAGGCCCTCGCTAACTATG